>NIPM01001138.1:316-27419 GCA_002738285.1 Holacanthella duospinosa | reverse complement strand
CAATAACTCAGTTTAATTAAATTATGGTGAAATGTCGAAATTCTATAACAAACAACAGAAATAGTATTTAAATCTAAAAATTCAATCGAATAAATTTGATTTTAGTATGTTTTTATTTTATTTTATCTGCTTTTGTTTTTTAGTATTGAGATTATGATAATTAAAACGAATTATTAAGTTATTTTCAATTTTTAAATCAATTACAGCCGTAATTTGATCCAAAAATAGGTAATGCTTTGTTTAGGGACCTTAAACAGGAGATTAATCATCAAAATATTAGTCTTAATTTAACCAATTTAAAATGAATTTTTTATTATTTTCATCTTAAATGGGGTTATAAATTTAACTTCCAGTTTTAAAAACTGTTCTAAACAAAAATAAACTNATCTTAAATGGGGTTATAAATTTAACTTCCAGTTTTAAAAACTGTTCTAAACAAAAATAAACTCCCATATTTAAGATGATGGAATTGAACCTTAAGAAAACCACGAGATAAGACTACTGTATTTTGTAAGTCAAATCATTAATTCGATTTATTGGAAATTTAGTAAATAATGGATTCATTCATCGAATGTAAGTTTTATAAATGGAATCCACAGAAGAGTGGGTAGCTTAGTTACATTGATTCTGTTACTGCTACCATAAAACACTTGAAAACTCCGTGGTAAGTTTTAAAGGCATTAATGAATTTAATAATTTAAAAAAGTGGTCTAAAATTAGGATTACCATTAAAATTAGTGATGACATTGTCCATTTTCGATTCAATATCTCTAACTTGCGCTTCATTCCAATTGTTTCTTCTCAAGAAGTCAAACGGGATAGGATCAGGGTGTCTAATGACGCCGGTATTACTCCGATCTAAAGAACTAAAACGCTGATTGAAAGAACCAAAGCCATTGTTTAGATTGCTGATGAGATTGTCGCCAATATTAGTTTGGTTACCCAATTGAGTCGAGTTCTTCCCACCGGCAAACAAAGTGGTTAAACTTGGGATTGGAGCACTAAATCTGGAATAACTGTAACAATATCCGGGAGCTGTAGTATCATAAACATAATTTACAGGGATATCAAAGGGTACCATATTGTCACTATCCGTCACTTGTCTTCCATCCAAATTGCCTTCATAAGTATTTGCGAGGTTAGGGTTGCGTTGTTGCCATTCGTACCAGATCTTGTCAACAAAAGTATGATGTAGCCAAAAGATAGGATCATTGGAACTAAACATGTTAGTTAAATCGCCTTGGGCTCCACCAATAGAAGTATGTACTCTACCATGAGGCGCAGTTTCTATAGCGACCCTTAAATCGTTGTAGTTGGTCGAATTGGTGATGATATACTCGATCAATTCTGCACTATATAGGGAGCTTATTTTGTCCCCTCCATCGTAGTTCCGCTTCAAACAATGTTGCGTAGGATACTGCATCTGCCAATTCTGAAAGGGGCCCGATGCTACACACCAATCGGAATTGCGTCCATTTCCTCCAAAGTAATCTTGCGAAAACACAACACTGGTTTCGGGCGCCTGAGAATCTAGCGTCCAATCCCAATACGGCAATACAATGCTCGGGTTGATCTTTTGTAATTCTAATTCAAACAGTCGAATATATTCGCGATGCCATGGGAAGAACGCAGGCACAGAATGAGAGAATTGAGCATTCGTTATATGTACATTTGAATAATTATCATAATATGAGTTGGTTTCATGTAATTGTTTGATAGCCGAAACAAAGTCTTGCACTTGTTGCGGGCTCAATTCTCTGATCTCGGGTCTGCGAATGATTTGGTTGCATTGTTGGTTTCGGTTGATTTGGAGGTTTGTTCGTGTATTATTTGCGCTAGAGGATGTTACGTTCATTGGAGGGCTTCCCTGTTGATTTCTAGTAGTACCGTTATTCCCCATCTGTTGGTTCCCTTGTTGGCTTCCGTTCATTTGCTGACCTCCCTGAGGACTTCCGGTGCTAGGCTGTGAGCTTGTCTGTCCATTGTTATTTGGTTGGCTATTCTTTTGATTGCCAGAGACGTCGTTGAGGAAATCAAACTGGGCAAAGCAAGAGAGGATAAATAAGAATTGCATTAAATTGATATAAAGTTAGTATATCTTTTATATATAGACATTCCTAACTGTAATGATCTTCTCGATTCCTTATTTGTCCACCTCCTTTGTTTTTCACTATTATCTTTTGCCTTTTTTGTCCTTCTTAGCCGTTACCCGGATATTCTAATTTGATATCACAGCTTATGACTCAATGCATTGATGCATGTTTACAATAACATTCTGAGCACTATTATTGTAAAAATATGGGAGTTTATTTTTGTTCAGAGTAGTCCATTTATTAAATAATTGGTTGATTAAGAATGAGAATAATCTAAAGTCATTAAAAATTTGGTTGAATTAAGCAAAGAATCTTTAAGGGACTACTCTGAATGAAAATAAAGTGCCATATGTATTTTGTCATCTTATGAAATAACTGGAAGATAAAATCAAGGGGTACACAAATAGTGCGCAAGAAATTAGCAATATTAAAATGATTTTATCACCATTAAGGTTTTCAAAATAGTATAAAAACTGAACTCTATTTATAAAAATAAATCAAATTGGATTTCTCTGTTCATTAGATACAGCCTAGTGCATGGGACTAAATTGATTATTGCTGTGAGACAAGTCTCTAATGATCTCAAGCTGACCGAAGGTGATATAAACAAAGAGCAAATAAAACAACATTTGTTCATAAATTAGAAATTGTTATTATTTATACAAATATTTTGAAGATCACACGTTGAGCGATTACCAAAACACACAATAGGTAATCAAAAGCGAGAAAATCGAGAATAATATAATAAATGAGATTTTGAAAATATTTATTAAAAGAGGCTATAATCTATTATTTTGCGAATTGGGTATAACTTGTTGCATCGGGCTATATTGACTATTTCGAGCATGAGATAGTTCGTTGATGATCTGAAGTTGACTGGAAACCGTGAAAATAAATAATAAGAACATTTACGAATGGATGAAAAACAAACAAATATATAGTCATCTCACAGTCATCGATTTCCTATTATACATCATCCCTGATGCCCGTCACATTCTTGACTTCTAAATCGATACGATAATTAGATGAACAATTGTTTTATATAAATATAAATCGAATCATTCAAACATTTTCTATAAGTTTTTGTAATTCAATTTTTTTGATTCATATAATTAAATTTTCTTAAATGGACGAATGGGAACAATTAAAGAAAGAAGCGCAAAAAATCGAAAACCAATTACAAAAAGAACAAAAAGCATTGAATAACATCAACAACAGTCGCAAATTATACGACCCGAATGGTCAAATGTCAATAGAGAACTTTCAGTCTCTGCTAAATCAATATGTTAAATTGAATATTAAGCTGACGGATTTTGTTAATTCTATTCATGACGATGGCAGCAAAGGTTCGCTTACGAGATTGGCGCTTTTGGATAAGATTGAAGACAACTTAAACCGATATACCAACCTTGCTACCAAAGCTGTAAAGAGCCAACAGAAGAAAGAATTGTTAAAGTAGTTGCTTTAATTTTATTTTTTAGTAGATCGAAACCAGGCTTTTCTCAAAATCCCTCCTTAGGTAGTGGTGAAGAAGCTGCTTATTTTTTAAATGAACAAGATAGGATAGATAGTAGTTTACGAGGCGCAGATGAGGCAATTAAGTAATTTCTCATTTTCAAAGTATTTTATAGCCAGGCTTATTCGATTAAAGAAGATTTAGAAGGCCAGAGAAGAGATATAGATCGATTTACCCAAAAAGTCATCAATGTTGGTTCCCAATTACCCGGGATTTCTTATATCATTGGTAAAATTGATACTCGGAGAAAAAGAGACACTATGATTTTAGCTTTTGTGTTCGCTTTGGGTTTATTCTCTTTATTTTTTGTTATTTTTTAATAAATAGTGTAACTATACAACTCAAATTAAATGTGCTATTTGATTCTGTAAAATCCTAACCAGGTAAAATATCTCAATAAATCGCCAAATTAAGACATTAACCAGAAACAAATGAAAATACAATTATAAAAGAACGTATAATAAATAATATACAACAATGAAATTTGTACCTTTCTTAATCCATTTCACTCTTAGCCAGACATCTGACATTAAAGAGATGTCCAAAGAAGCAAAAACAAAAAGCATCGATTTAAACGAAATGCTTAGACTAGTGAATAAGGAGCGAAGCAAGCTTGGATTAAAAAGCTTAGAGATAAACGAAAAGCTGACCAAAATCAGTCAAAAACACAGTGAATATCAAGCACAAATAAAGAAATTAACTCATGAAGGGCCTAAAAAAGATCAAGCGTGGGACCGAGCTAATGAAATTGGTTATGATTATACTTATATTTCTGAAAATATCGCTTTTATGAAGGGAAATGAGAACACCTTGATTAGAAGATTGATGAAATCTAATTCTACTGCTTCTCTTTTGTTAAAGGAGGATTTAGTTCATTTCGGTGCGGGTATGAAAGATTTTTATTGGACTCAAACTATGGCTATTCCATTATAAGAATCTTTTAAAATTAAATTGACTTTTTTCGAAAATATTTTCCATTTTAAATTCTTCATTTTCGCTCTCTAAAATGTAGATTGGAATCCCTAGGCACGTTTTTGAATACTTTTAGTGGTAAGTGGTGTTTTTCTATAAGATTATCATCTTTTGAAGTTTTAATTAAAATACATCAAATAAAATCATAAAATACAAAAATCTTAGAATATTCGATATGATGAGACATAAAAGTAAAACAAAATATTTTTCTCTATTTATAAGGTAGAAAATGAAATAAAATCTCTAAAGATGACGATAAAACTGCTTCAAAATGATCAAATGTCATATATTCTGTCATTTGTTTACAAGTAAACAAAATCTTTTTCGATAAATACCTAAATAAAAATTTTAAAATTAAATGAAAGCACTAACAATAATTAAGCTCAACAGTTGTCCTGTCGAACTAAAATGTCAAAGTGGAACCAGTATATTTACAATAGAAGAAGCCCTATTTAATGATGTACAATGCTATATCAATAATGGCTCAGATTGGGTATGTGCTTACAAGGTTGATGAATGCAGTAATGGAATCATGGAGACGATAAAAATCCAAGAACTATGTAAGACTGAAGAATGTCCAAAAAAAGTGAGCCAGAAAACATGTAGGAATGGAAAAGGTCAAATCATCGATTTCAATCAAGCTTTTACTACGAAACATGTTTGTTGGAACCTTGCTCCTCTTTCTAGTCAAATTGTATCGGATAAAAAAGTTTATAATTGTAAAAAAGCAGAAAATTATAGCTGCAAAGCTGACTCTATAGATATAAGTCATTGCAAGCCTCCAGAATTCTCATGTTCACGTGATCTTGCGATTAGAAGCAAATTCAGTATATTTTTTAAAATATTTTTTTAGATACCATATCTGATATGAGACTTGAACACTTATGGATCACTGAAGAAGAAAATAAAAGTGACATATTTCAATTAACGATTTATAGTGAAAATCGGGACAGGTGATAAAGAAGTGGAATTTACATCTAGTGAATATGCATATATGCAAAATCTCAGTATATTATACTTGGCCTAATAATTCATAGTTAATACAAACCAAGTTAATAACTTAAGTCTCACATGTGAAACTCAAGGAAAAGAATACAACTTGACAATGGCTCAGAAGATGGGACTTAGGTGCTGGAGAAAGCTTAAAGGAGCGAAGTATGGTTGTAGTAAAGGAGTCACTAAATGTCCAGATGGATATTATGATCTTTTTAAAGTATGTGGGAATCTATTAGATGGTATTGACTTGGATATTCCTTCTTCTGAAACTATTTTGGAGAAAGAGCCCAGATATCAGATTGTAGAGTCTTCTAACCCAGAAATAGTTGTAGGACCTCAAGTCATCAAATCGAAATACTGTCCTAGTCTCTATGAGATGTGTTTGTTTCGTTATGATTATTTCACTTCGAATTATTCTCTCAAAGGATCTGTGCTTCATAATTTGACTTGTTGGAAATTTGATTCCAAGATTAAGAGATGGTCTTGTATCTATAAGTTCAATAATAGATGTGATAACTCATATTTGGATGTCTTGAGTATGGGTTGTTACAGTCCTTGATGCCATTGATCATATTATCTTTTTATTAAATCCATTCTGGGATTCACTCTAGGTTTATGCTTTGATAAATGGAAAATTCAATGCAAAATAAAATTTCAATGATTAAAATTTGAATTATAATTAAGTTTTGTTTTTATAGCAGCTTATTGAAAAATTAATTTTGAAAACTTACAATAAAGTTTATTTTTTAGAAAGTAAAGAAAGAATTAATTAATCTTGATTTTAATATGGGAGTTTATTTTTGTTTAGAACAGTTTTTAAAACTGGAAGTTAAATTTATAACCCCATTTAAGATGAAAATAATAAAAAATTCATTTTAAATTGGTTAAATTAAGACTAATATTTTGATGATTAATCTCCTGTTTAAGGTCCCTAAACAAAGCATTACCTATTTTTGGATCAAATTACGGCTGTAATTGATTTAAAAATTGAAAATAACTTAATAATTCGTTTTAATTATCATAATCTCAATACTAAAAAACAAAAGCAGATAAAATAAAATAAAAACATACTAAAATCAAATTTATTCGATTGAATTTTTATATTTAAATACTATTTCTGTTGTTTGTTATAGAATTTCGACATTTCACCATAATTTAATTAAACTGAGTTATTGNTATTTAAATACTATTTCTGTTGTTTGTTATAGAATTTCGACATTTCACCATAATTTAATTAAACTGAGTTATTGATAAACTCAAACTCGATAAATTTCATTTACGGCTATTTTTTGATCAAGTTTTTCAAAATTATTGAAAAATTAACNTCAAACTCGATAAATTTCATTTACGGCTATTTTTTGATCAAGTTTTTCAAAATTATTGAAAAATTAACACAAGAAATTTAAAAATAAATAAAAGAATCACTTTAATTTATATAAAAAGATTTATAAAATTCATGTTCTAACTAATAGCTTTAACGAGTAATTAAGACATAATACCCCTGGGAGAAATCCAATATTCTTAAAAAATTTCAACCAAAAATCCCAACTCGGCTTCATAAATTCCTCTGAAACGTACTCTCCTGAGTATATTTTTTCAGGGTAAATAATTCCCGACGCCACTTTTTTTCTTGGACAATCTTCAAACGATGCGTCCACTAGCGGATTTATGAATTCTCAAATTTTCCAAGTTTTTTCAACCAATTTCTCCGACTTTCCTCGGAAACTAAAGCTTTGAAGTTTCCACACCCCACCTAACAGTTTTTTTGATTAGATCACGGAGAGCGGTACAAACCGAGGTCGATAAGGTAATCACATTACGGGGAGAAGTATAGCAGCCCCCAGTCAACGCTATACTCCTTGGATTACCCATCTTCCCACATTTAGGTTTTGAGCACCACCCTTTTACCCATAATCTTTAATTGAGAGGAGGAAACCGCCCAACTATTATCTGGTTTCAGTTTAGGGGCGTACTTGTTTTCCCTCTTCTCTCTGAAGTGGACCACTTATGCCCCAGCCTACGATAATTTGACTCCTGGAATGTAGATACCGAATTTCCATAAATGATACCCGAGTAGCGTAGAGGGACATGTATTGCTTAGCATCCTTTATGCGGAGCTTTTGTACTAGGTCCTCTCTACCACCAGGGTCCTCATAGATCTCAAAGTAGGCATCGGTGTCGGCCTCTAAGAAAAACTCCCAGAAACAGTAAGTCACAAGGTATATAGAATCCACATGATTCTTTCTTTCGAATTCGTCGAAGACTTTCTGCAGAAGTTCGAAGTGCCCGTCTATATCTGACTTTCCGTGATATTCTGCAAAGAAATTCTGGGAGGTAAAGTAATTCTTAGTAGGTAGCTCCAAGAGTATATAACTCCTTAATTCCTCGGTAGATTTTACCGGACGTAATACTGACCAGAAATGTATTTTAGAGAAACTTCTCAGCTTTACCTCCTCCAGTTTTCTGAGACAGCTCTTGACATAGTGTGAATCATGACTAATAACTTCTGAGAGGTAGTTATANGCCTCCTCCAGTTTTCTGAGACAGCTCTTGACATAGTGTGAATCATGACTAATAACTTCTGAGAGGTAGTTATAGTAGCTCCTCTTTGTATCTCCCGTCACTTTATAGATGACACAGAAGCCGAGACAAGATACAGAAGATTTGTTGTAGTATGCTTGCGATATTTCCACAGGTCCCCCACCGATCTTGAAGTTCTGTTTGAAATCCATGACTACCACGCACTCATCATGCTCCAAGTTCTCTAGTCTTTGTCTAAAATAGCCTTTTTGATCTTTATTTAACTCAGCATGGGGTTTGTAGAACTTTACTCGTTTGTCATGAAAACTTTCACCTAGCCTCCTTTCAAGTTTCTTACCGTTTACGCAGATATCACACATATCCGTCTTCTTTTTCAAATATTTGAAGTATTTTGGGCACAAGTTGTAGTATGTAGATAAGCTTAGGTTAATTTCTGGGTTTTCGGCCATTATTTTCTTATAAATATATAGTTTAGATTGTTGGAGATTTAATACAGGCTGATTTGTATGTAGTTTGCATGTTATCTCAGAATATTTGGTCAAATATTCATTAAATAACTCTTTTATATCTTCACCTTTTTGTTTTATAGATTTTGGTTGATAAATCCCCCTATTTCCTATTTCATCATCTCCTCTTTTCCTTTTTGCAGTCTTGTACATGGTGTTTGAGAAAGTAAAACCACTTTTTCTCAGATCCTTTTTCGATATTTCGCCTGCAACTATCGATAAAACTGCATATCTTTCGTTTTTTGGTGTTTTGTTGAATAATTTTAATATAGTCTTAACTAATTTTTGGACTATTGTTGGTGATTCTTCAGTATGAATGTTTTGGTTATCATACGGTAAATATCTTGCGTTCATTTTAGTAACTGTAATTTAATAAACGCTAATTTTANGAATGTTTTGGTTATCATACGGTAAATATCTTGCGTTCATTTTAGTAACTGTAATTTAATAAACGCTAATTTTAAAAAAATGTTTGTTTAATTTATTTTACCAACAAACAGGTTGAAAATTTATTTAGGGTCTGTTTTAATTCCCGAAAAAGTGTCTCTTCCGAAAATAAATTCCCATATATAATTCATTAGCTATTCAAAATCTCTAATTTTTTTGTGAATCAAATAGTTGGCCATAGAATCATACGATAAAATTTCTATTCCAAAGTGTTGATTTTACAATCAAAAAAAATGGAAATGCTTTAGAGGTGGTTCAGCCATATAAGAATACTTCTGTATACCACTTAGATCTTCTTTCCGCCAAGTTTCTTATCACACTTCTCACAAATTAAAATTGAGGCAATCAAGTTTAGAAACCTAAAAAACTATCAATGTAAAACGAAACAATGTAGCTAAAAATCAGAAAAGGAAACCTTTATAAAAATATAATAAAATAACATATAATAAAAAGTTTTATAACAAACATAAAAACATAACATTATATTAACTTATTGTTTTGGTCTTTTTGCCTGTTTTATAAGCCATTGCAAAGTTATATCAATATTGACTTGATTTTTCGCACTTATTGAATAGCAGCATACCTCTCTATTATTTATGGTTTTCAAGTCCATAATATCGATCAGTTCCTCTGACGAGATTGAATTGTTAAGGTCATTCTTGTTGCCTAAGACTAGGATTGGGATGGAACCAAGTTGTGGCTTTTCTATAAGATTTTTCAGCTCTAATTTAGCAGCCTCGAACTTCTCTTTATCTGCTGAGTCTATCACAAACCTAAACAACATTAAATTAGGACTAAATTACACTATAGCATGGACACCCCTGCAATATCTTTCCCACATTGTTCGGAATCTAGGCTGGCCCCCTATATCCCATAGCTTCATTGTAACATTACCTTTTGTAACTTTCCTCATATTAAAACCAACAGTAGGAATCATGTCTTCAGCAAATTGCCCAGACTAAAATAATCAAGGGGTAGTGGATACGGAAATTAGATTCACTAAAGTAGATTTACCTGAATTTTGTAGCCCCACCAATGTGAGCTCCATCTCCTCTTTGAAGAATAAGCTTCGTAGCCAATTGATTATTTGTTGTACTATGCTTGCCATTAAAAACTTGAAACAATTTTTTTGAGATTTTACCAAAAAGGGGTGTAAACGAAATCCAAAAAAATACTGGTATTTATATTCATTTTTAATTCCGTTTTCTATTATGTTGCTCCTTGTTTAGTTAACGTGTTTCCACATTAATTGTCGTTCGCTACTTAATGTATGCTCATAAACAAATAAGCAGTCCCAAAGATGCGAGATGAAAATATTAATGAAACAAATTGTTCCGAAATTAAACTAATTACAAAAAACCTTTGTTTATTAATACAAATATAGATCAAATTAATTTGTGATTTAATTTTGCACTTCGAACCGAAATGATTTGGGGGATACCAAGCTGCCGCAAATCGTTACAATCAGGTTTTACTTACTATTAGATCGATAGTATAACTTATTTAGTATGTTTTAAAGCTCGATTTAGTTAAAATAAAGTGGTTCTAAGCATGCAACTTAAATCTATTTTTGTCATTTTCACAAAAATGTCATACATTTTCTCCAAATAAAGAGTTTAATCTAACCTTTATATGGATATATTTAATGTTCGTCTAAACATGGCACTTTATTTTCGTTCAGAGTAGTCTCCATTTTACTTATTAAATAATTGGTTGATTATTCTCACTTTGGATCAACCAATTATTTAATAAGTAAAGTGGGTGAACGAAAATAAAATGCCAACTTTGTTTCTATCAAATAAAAGCATGTGACTTAAAATATAAGATCCTACATCCTTGAGATCCAAAAATGAATAAAAATGGTTTGTTGAAAATCTAATTATCTTCTTTCTCACTAGCAGCATCATGTCTAGCTCTTTTTAAACCCTTCATCTTACGCGTCTGCAACTTAGACAAATCTTGTTTCACCATATGAATACGACCCATTTTATCTCCAAGATCATGAACCGAAACATTTTTGACTTTTTTAGCCTAAAGATCATTATCAAAACAGATGTGTATACTTTAAGAGCTTTTGGTTCTCTAGTAGCACTTTTGAACAACCCTTGATCTAATGGTCTAACCCTTCTAATCTCGAAATCAAATGAAGGTCCCATCTCTTTGAGTTCAATCTTGCTGTTGTTGTTCAAATCTCTATCTATTCTATATACTCTGAAGTATATTCTACTCTTTTCTGGATTAGGAGATGGTCCAATACTTAAGGAAATCACTTGTTCAATAGCAGCCAATTCATATGAATTTACCCTAATTCCGCTATAGAAATGTTTGGATTAAATTAAGGATCAAAATTAAAAATATTATTTTAGAAATATTGAAAGGATATCTAAAAAGTAGTTCTTTATCTGGATATATTCATCTACTTGTTCGAATTCTTCTCCATTGAATAAAAAGCATGGTTTAGTTCCAATGTTACTCTTCTCAACCTAGAACTTTATAAAACCTAGATTACTTTGAATTGATTCATAAAGATAGGATTAAAGATACCAATTTCTATCAAGTTCAAAACTCTAAAGTCAAACATTCTCACAAGGAAAAGGTTTTGTGACCTCTTCTTTGAATGAGACGAAATCATCATTAAGGAACAATCATTCTTTCTTGATAAAAACTCTAATTTAGTCTCTTCTTCAAAAGGAAGTATATCATTTTTCTTATCGAAAAATTTTCCTGAAGGTTTCTTATACTTATACTACAAAAAATGAAATTTTGATGAGAAAACTAGATCCTTCAAAATTTGAGTCATTATAGCACTTGAAGTCTTTCCTTTTATGAATAATCCATTCTTTTCATTTTCTACCATCTTTGGTTGTCTTTTATCATACACTCGTTTGGATCGGGCGGTTTTCGGCTTTCTTTAATCGTTAAACTTTTTGGTTACCTTGTGATTATTTCTGACATTTTGAAATTGAAATTTTTGAAAACGGTCAATAAATGGTAAATGTGAGATTAAGTTAAGTATAATTGAAAGCATGACCACTGTTAATTTTCTTGATAGATGCTGTATTTTTGTACATTATTTTCATAATATTAGAACAAAAATATGAGAGTTTCCTAAACTCTCTAGAAAAGTTTTTAAAGTGATTTGTTTTTGGGCCAAGAGACAATAATACTAAATATAGCTAAGAGATATTTTATGGATAGTAAAGTTGATAAATACATAATTTTATTTACTATTTTATGCATTCAAGAAACTAAAATTCCTCGACTAATTAGAATATAATTATGTTTCAAAAATTTTGTGCCATATTAGGGCGTTCCGCGCAAAGAGGCACTCGAATTTTGTTTAATCATTCATTAATAATATACTAATAATATCAAGACTTTTAAATTAATTTGTATAGACTACAAGCTTTATTTATAAATAATTATATTTTGAATATTATCATGAATAGCTTGAAAAAATTAAAAGATGCAATTTCAGATAAAGAACAGCGGATTTTCATCAAATTTGGCGTAATCCTGGGACACAGTTCTGGGATAATTCATAAAAATTAGTTGAATCAGTTGGAAATAGTGTCTATAAACTAAATACAGTCAATCATTTAGTTACTAAGCTTAAGAAAGGCTACAATGTGGTCGAAGATAGCCGAGGAGGCCATACAAGTGATGTCTCGAAAAAAGAAAATGTAATAGATAAAGTCAAAGAATTGTTGGCCCAAACTAGAACATGGACTTGCCTCGAACTTTCCATGCGGGTAAATTGTAGTAAAACAACAGTATTTCGATATTTAACAGAAGATTTACAAACAAAAAAATTATTAAGTAAATGGATACCTCATTTTCTCAAGGATGAACAAAGAGAACATAGAGCGTTAGCATGTAAAAACAATATGCAACTCTATCGAGACAAAGTAACTTAATCAATCGAACTTTGGCAATAGATGAAACTTGGGTGTCTTTATACATGCAACCCCAACGTGACCAGATTCGATCTTGGAGAAATAAAATGAAGACCCACCTGAATTTGTACTTGAATCTAAATATGAAAAAAAGAGGATGCTAATAATAGCAATGGATTTTCAAGGTGTTGCTTATTGGAAGCTCTGTGCTCCTAAAGAGACTGTAACTTCAGATGTCTATAAAAACTTCCTAGTTGAATTATTAGACAAATGGTTACCTGATAAGAAATTCAAGGTACCTATAATATTACATGATAATGCTAAGCCCCATAAATCAAGTCTTAGAAAGCAGTATTTTATTGATGAAAATATTCGGGTTTGATCTCATCCTCCCTATAGCCCTGATATTAGCACATCTGATTTCAATTGTTTTGGGCAATTAAAGAGGAAAACATTTATGATGATTGGCATGAACTAGAAATTCAGCTAGAAAGTGCAATTCAGGAGCTTAATTCTAAAGGTTTTATGAATGGTGTCCAGAAGTTACCCGAAAGATGGATAAATCTAATAGATGCAGAAGGTTCGTATCTATAAACATACTAGCTTTTAACTTTACATCTTTTATAGTAAATTTTTTTCGAGTGTCTCTTTGCTTGGAACGCCCTAATAATTCTGAAATATATATCTGAGTCTTTATAAAAAAATCAGGGTATAAACAAAAACTAAAGAAATAAAAAACGTAGTTATTAAATAAGCTAAAAAATACAATCAGTGTCCAAAGCTATCGAATTGACTTTTACGTCTAGAGATGTGTTGAGGCATAGTGAACTCATAAAACTTTATGAAATATTCAAACTCAACTTTGAGACAAAACATCATAAACATATTTTCGAATTTTAATCTTTTCAAGCTATCCTGATCCTAAAACCCCATCAAATAAATTTTAGTAAGTGGGATACATTAAAGAGTATAGTTTCTAAATCATGGGTTTTAGTATTTTTATTTCGTTTCGCTTCATCTAGGAGTATTTGATTATTCTTAATAGATTCCTCTAACTTTCCTATCTGTTTAGGAATCTGAGAATTTTGGGCAGCAATAATCAAATTCTATGGAGGATAAAAGTATACAAAAAATTACAATCAAAGGTTGAACAGTATCTCTAATAGATTTGATCCTTTCTACTGTGTTTCTTTCAATATCATTGATCTAAAGTTATAATGATTTGCTTTACTTCTCCAATAAATTTCTTTCTAGAATTGATCAAATTGTTGACCAAAGCAGGGCATCTATCAGTAGGTAATTTAAATCCCTCTCTTCCATGAGATTTTGATTGAGCTGCGTCACTTAAAATAAAATAAAGAAATCGTACTTGTCCGTGGCTATTTTTTTTTGAAGGACAGATAAAGAATCAATAATAGCTAGAAAAGTAAATCACAAAATTGTTACTATTTTCCGAATAAATGACGTGTTCCAAAGTTGTTGTAGTTGAATCTAAATATGATTTAAGACCAATCAAATTTTTCTTTGCATTTTCCCAATCCTCTTTAGAAAAATCATCCTCATTAGGACTTGCCGAATTAGCATGATAGAACATAGTTTTCAGCCAAGAATTATCAATATCACCACCAGAAGAGGCGATTTTCCAATTCTCTTTGATTTCAGTTTCGTTATCGGAGTTCCGGATATCCTAAAAGTATAATTATTGAATAGTACAAAATCATCATCATTTGAAGAGAAAAACTTCTTTAACTCTCTATCATTTTTAAGTATAGGATGATTGACAACAAATGTTATATATCTCTTTAACCCTCTCATTCTTTTCTCGATAAATTCCTCTGAAGCTAAAACATCGTAATGGAAATTATTACGATTGATTCTTTTTGGAGGTAAAGAAGGAATAATTCTATATGGATATCTAGACTTAAGATATTTATGAAGATAAGTGAAGTGACTATATCGTCTCAAAATAGCAGCTGGATTATTCTAAACGTATAAAATCAATAAAGTTACTCGAAAAATGAGTGAGAAAGCAATGTGTTTGAATAATGCTCCACTAACTAAATCTTTTCCTATCTTAACATAGATCCAATCCATTTCTTCTAGTTTTATATCCATTTTTGGCTTATAAGAAGTTCTTATATCTTCATCGTCGGAGGTCTTTCTTACTAATGGTTGTTGTACTTCCTTAATGTTCCTAGATGTTCCTACTGACCAAGGATCATTTATTGAATTATTGAGGTTCTTAGTACTAACAGTTGGGGTTCCTACTCTAGAATTGCCTAATTTCTCTAATTGTGAAAGAACAGGTACAGGGAGGTCTAAAAATTTATAAATAAGTGATTGCCCTCCATTCTAGATTCTGCAGCCTCTATTGTGTATGCTAAATAATTTAATTGGTTTATAAAGTACGTAGGCTTTTCTGTGCTAATGCTACCAATACCAAAGCTAGGAAAAAGGTTCCTTTTGAAACAGATAAACCTTCAACTGGACATAAATTCAATATCTAATATATTAATAGGAAAAAGAAACCTTAGATATAGCTTCATGAGGAAGACCGCTAAGTTTGATAACTTTCTCAAGAGCTTCTAATGAAACAGTATTATCAAAACTTTTAATTAAATCATATGCTTCACGATATATTGGAGCCAATTCTTTATCCTCTAATACCTTATATATTTATAGTTTTACCTAGTCTTTTTGTTATGCTTGTGGTGTTATTTTGCCATGGATCGTCTTCGATGTATGAATTGTACATTCTTGAAATTCAAAAAACGGCAAACAAATTTAAAAGGATAGATTAGGAATCATAAGAGATTAAACCAATATTCGATTGAATGATCTTTGATTGTATTAAAAATCAACTTTTGTTATATTTTTTGATTTTCATGTCATTTCCCAATTTACATGGGACTTTTTGTTGTCAAATATCAAGATTTGATGTAAAATTGCCACTCGCTCAACAGAATTTATATATAGAGAATGTTCTGTTTTATAATTTTTATGTAGTGGGACCTATTCAACTATAATTTTTTCAAATACTGCATATTATTTGTTATTTCAAAACAATTACTAGCTTAATTTTGTCAGATAAAATCTATAATGAAATAACATTAAAAGCAATACATCCAGAAGAAAAATTAAAATAATCAAAAAATTGTGACATCATAAGAACTACAGAGATTAACTTGACTATTTTTTCATATTTGATAGACTTAAAATCATTAGTAAATCTATTCACATTAAAAAGCAAAGAAAAATAATCGTAAAAATATTAAATGAATTGGTATATTTACAAATGTAAATATAACAATCATCTAATGTGATTTTGCATCTTTTTATAATGATTTTACTGATAAAATAGCCATTTGATAGTATGATCGGATCATACGAATGCTCCTGTATTCGTTATAATGGTTTAACAAACATCTTGAATTCCAATCCAAATCTCTGATATAAATTAAATGGATTAGAATATGTAAATCATAAATTTTTATTAACTATATGTTACCAAAAATACTCAAACCTTGATATATATGACTCTCCCCTCATGACCTACACATGAAGTTCAAAGTCGACTAAGTGGAAATCTTTATTCTGGCTGAAAAGCAAAAACAATGACTAAATAACAGTTATATGTAATAAAATAGTGTAAATTTGTGTTTTGTTTTAAATTCATTTATTCTGATGAAGGGTCTATGATTATTTTATTTTCATTTCTTTCGTGTAGAAGCTGATCAAACAAAATACTAGAAAATCAACAAACATAGCTATAAAATGAGGGGTAAATTCAATAATTCCCAGACAATGATCATAGGAAGTGGAAGCGTAATATTTAGAGATAAGATATACATAGCAGAAGCGTATAACTTGACAAGTAAGAGGCATTCCAATAAATTAATTGTGTTACCAACTAATGAAAATGCTACCAACTTATTTGATTTAAAACAGGTTATAAATAGAGATTTCAGTTATGAATTTGGCGTCCTTATTCCTACTTATATACATAAAGAAGAACTGTTTATTTATAGTGCAGAAAATAAATTTGCTTACAGTTTTGAATCCACAAAAAACTTTATCGAACACAAGAAACTACCAACCAGATCTAAAGGAATCGCATCATTACAACATTTTAATGGTGTATTAATTCATGGTGGTTTTATTCCTAAAGATCCTAATATAAAAGATAGTCAACATGAAATATCTGATACTCTCTTTGACTTTAATTTTAAGAGAAAGATGATTACTTCTATTACGAAATTCCGGTTTCCACCTAGAGCTTATCATTGTATGGTCAATGTTGGAGGTATTATTATAGTTATTGGTGGTATGGATGAATCAATGCAAGCTGTTGGAATTGATCAAGTCTTTGTTGATTATTTTGGAGGAAAAGAAGAGGAAATAATTAATACGAAAGGATATAACAACAGGAAGGTATTATTACATAGTTGTAAAAGTATTATTTTAAAATTTGTTTACATTTTTAGCTTACAAAGAACAAGTTTATGTTTTTGGTGGATCTGACTCATTTGATCCAGATACTTATAATGTCGGTAATGTTTATGATGATATACTTGTTTTGGATACTTTGACATGGACATGGACCAAAAAAGAAACACAAAATGGAAAATTCAAGAGAGCTGGTCACACCAGTCGTTTGTTAAGTAATCAAATGTTGATCATACAAGGTATTTTATTTTCACTTAGTTTTTTAGGTTATGGAGATGGTCCCGAAAACTTTATTATCAACCTAGACAATTATACAGTTACACAATCGTTTATAGCAACCAATAGTTCCTTATTTAAACATGTACTCGCGTCTTTGCCAAAAAAAACACAAGCAGTCGTACCTTTGTCACCATTTATAATAACAAAAGAGGCAACACCGCAAGACACAACTTTTATTATTACAATAATCTCGGTAGTCATATTTATCATGATAATATTAGTTATATTCATCATTTGGCGTATTAAAATTGCTTTAAAAAACAGAAGAAAAGACATACCTGGTTATTTTCATGATGCTATGTTCTCTCCTTTTAATGGTATCAAGTTTGATGATTGTATTTATTCGGATTTACATGGCACTTTTATTGATAATACAAAGCATACTTATGTATGATATTCGTTTTATTTATTTCGACTTTCTATTTCGTATTTTTTTTGATGAAAATATAAAACAATCATTAAATTGAAAAAAATGTTCTATATTTTATTATTCCGAGTTTTTAACCTTTTCTATACTTTTTATACAATTTCAAAACTTTCTTAATGACGTGTACGAAGTTGTTCAAAAGAGCTCTGTCTAAAATAACAATTAAAGATCCGAAATTCGTTCATATAATAAAAGGAGAAGAATATATTAAGTCTAAAATAGAGCTGACAGATAAAGAATCTATAAAAGAAAATGATTATGAATTAATACACGATTTCATTTCTTCGATTGAAGAGAAGGATCTATTGAATGTAATAGAAAAAAGATTTAAAAGGCTTAATTATGAAGATAGTCATATAGATTCAGTTATAAAGAATTATCGAGAAATACAAATTTCACAACCACCTCTAATCTTAGATAACATTTTGACTAAAGCTAAGAATTTATTCCCACATATTAAAGAATGGCTACCAGTACATATTTTAGGTACTTTTATTTCTTTAATTATATCTAGATCTGCATCAGGATGGTAACATTGGTGCACATTTAGATCATTTAGAAGTAATATCATTTTTCTCAAAATTAGTTATCAGGATCAACGATTTGCTCTATAAGCCTATTATCAGATGCAGTAATAAAGTTTACATCTCCTCAAATAGAATTCGATGTTCATATACCTCGTTTTTCTCTTTATATTCAAAAGTTTTATATATTGTTTATTTTTAGAGACTCTGTAAGGTATAAATTGAAACATGAATTGCCACCTTCAAAAGATCATAAATTTAAAGGAGAAGACATTTCTAAAGGTAGAAGAATTTCTATTATATTGAGAGTATCATAACTTTTACATTTTTTAGAATATTTAATTATGCACGTGTATTTTTGTCGGAAGATACTTAACTTTAAAGTATGCTTTGCATATACTTCCATTATTCAACTTTATGTAAGGATATTTGTTAGATTTTTAGTATATTTCCATTAAATTAAAATGTTCATTCGATACATTTTACCATATATGGTATCTTTACAATACCCCAGGATTTTCTAAATGAAAATTTAATACATGATTACATAAACAAAAAGAAACCCTTCAATAAAATCTCTTGAGTTTCAAATAATTTAAGTTCTGAATAAACTGAAATTACATTCCCGGTTTTATGAATGAACAAACCAAGTGGAATAGCACTACGAGATTATCAAATAAAAATCAACGGACATATAAACTTTAACAAAGGTGATATAATAACCGAAAGTAATTTAATTTAAAGATAATTTTATAGTTGAAACATTTAATGAAAATTATGACCGGGGAAAAATAGGAATGAAATCTGGTTTGTTCATTAAAAACTTTGTACAGGTTATTTACATAAATTAAAATACATTAGATTATAGACTCTTCGAATACTAACATTATTAGTAATGCCTCGTTTTTATTTTAATAGCGAAAAAGCCACCTAGGCCGCCCGAGCATACCAAGCCGAATTCTCAAAGTATAAATAACGATCAAAGATTCTATAAAAACACCCATTCCTACAACAATACTATAGACTCCAAAATTTTTGAAAGGGAACATAATGATTATTATAATAAAAACAACTCCATTACTACCAACATTTATGACTCAAATATTCCTGAATTCAACCCTTTTTTGGATATTACAACTCATAATACTCCACAACATAGTACACAATCATTTAAACACTCTGTTACCAGAATATTGGATGAAAATGTAACTCATTTGGCTCATTCCAACTCTTTGAGAGATAGACATCAACAGTCATCAAAACAGACTCTAGAAAAAGAACTCAAACTTAATAGATTTCAAAATCTAATCAAGGAAATTCCACAACAATCTATAGCGATTTATGAGTCTTTATTTTTCTATTTGGATGACACCAAAACTCAGTCAATTCAAGGTCTTTACATATTTGCTGATTTTTATTAGGTAATGTTCTCAGGAATGTCTTTAGGAAATCAAATTTGAAAGATGAGGAGTTAGCTAGGTTATGGAGATTAATTGATATCAGTAATGAAGGAAAGCTACATTGTACTCAATTTATTTATGCTATGCATTTGATTGATCGGAGATTGGCTGGACACCTTTTTCCTATCATTCTACCTTAAACTAATATGTCTTTTGTATCGATATAAATATATATTTAACGTCATCTAACGAGTTTCCCTCATTTCGTGAAAAAATATCAAAGATTAGTTTTCAAAGTATAAATTTCGTTGAGATGAATTTTCGAGAATAAATAGCAAACAATATGGAAATAATTTAAACAT
This sequence comes from Holacanthella duospinosa, assembly GCA_002738285.1. NCBI lineage: Eukaryota > Metazoa > Arthropoda > Collembola > Poduromorpha > Neanuridae > Holacanthella > Holacanthella duospinosa. The sequence continues at coordinate 7,014 of NIPM01001138.1, read as the reverse complement.
AAAGTTTTAATCCTTCTCCTCCTTTTCCAACAATTTATATTTCTTTTGAGATTTTCTATATTTATTATCGTTATTTCTCTTCTTTTTAAGTTCTTTAACCACATGTTTCGCCAAATTACCGTTATAATATTCATCAAGTTTTCTCAACATCAATTTTCTTGCAATAGCCCTATTTTGTGTTTGACATCTTGTTTCTTGACACTAAAAATCTTCATTAAGTAAGGATATACCTGAACTCTAATTTTTGTTGGAACATGTAATAGATCTATATTACTGTTAGTTTTATTTATTGCTTGGCCACCCTTACCTCCTCCCTTGACAAAACTTTCTCGTAAATCACTTTCTTTAAGCTCAATTTTTATCGTCGATTTCAAATCTTCTTTTTTGTCTAATAAACTAATTGAATTCATTATTGTTCTTTTTATTACATTTGGACCTATATATTTCATCATTTTCGTTATATTCATTAGCATAGGATATCGAAGAATTTTGCTCTAGAATCTGAGCTGAAATGAATAATTTCCATATTCTGTTACATACACCGTATAAAAAGTATTCAAAATTTCATATAATAGAATTTAACAATCTTCACAACTGATCACTTTATTTTCATCAAATGGATTTATACAATGATTAACTCAACATCATTTATCTTTAGCCTTTTATTTGCCAGCAACTCCAATTCGAGTCATCACTTTGTTCTGAAATAATTTATAAATTAACTGAAAAATTTTAAAGTTGTAATAATACCAAGATATTTTAAATGAGACATTTTTTCTCTATTCTATCTCTTTTAATAACAAATTTATGTTTTTGTGTATTTCAGTTTTCAAAATTTTGACTTTCGGACTACTTTCTAGAAAAATGTTTATTATTATGATTCGAAAAAATATCAATTGAATGGGTTTTATTATTATACAAAACTAGAGCATTTCTGTTTTGATCAGATTAATTGTTTGTTGTCCCTCTACAAAAATAGATATGCTCGAATTCGAGTTACTGGGAAATAAAGGGTTAACCATTATTCTGGAATACAAAACTCAAATGATAGTAAAATAAAAAATGTTTAGCAAAATTAACTCAAGGCCTTTATACTTGCATCGATGCCCTTTTTACACTCTAAAGAAAAAGATTTCCAATAACCAAAAGCAAACAAAACTTGCAAAAACAAGAATAAAGGAGCCAAATAAAAGGCTAAAAGTTATAATAAGATATTATTATACCTTTTATAGGATTGGTTTCTAGAGCTGGTTTTCTTTTTTCTATGTATTTGTGGCTTGTAATCTGTAAAATCCAAGTTGACACATGGACAATCAAAGCCATCAAAAGACCATATTTTCCATTAGAATACCAAGTAGCACTATGATAAATATACCATAATATTGGTAAAATCATGATCTAAAATATATGTATTTAAAATTTACTCATGTTGTAGGTTCTAAATACAAATAATATAATCCATAAGCTGACATCAACATAAATGACATGTTGAATGAATTGGATATAAAATGGCCTACCATTACAAGAAATACATTGAATGACCATAAGTTTAATGGAATAGATATCAAATGTATAAACTTGTTTATAAGATTGTTGTGATAAGTTCCATAGAACACCATCTCTTGCTTTAAAAAATCATTCATTTAACCAAGAATAATTAAGATTATTAAATACTTAATTATGAAATGAAGCTCTAATTGATTATATTTAATTCAATTAGAATTTGTTTCTCAATTTAATTTGTGTCTTGACAATAAATCTTTCTCAAAGATTATAAACTTAAATTGTTAAGAAACACAATTAAAAATAATCATCAAATCTAAACCATCTTATGAATAGTTGATTTAAAAAATAAATCGCTCAGGTTTCATCAAATGAGCATCGATGGAAATCAAATTTAATTTGTAAGAAAATTTTTGAAGGAATTATAATGTATTTGGTTGATAAAATGAGTAAATTCTTGAAGAAAATGTATATGGGACAAAATTTTTGAAGCCTCGGTTATAATTCTAGAATATTAGTGATCATAGTGAAAATAGGTTGAGGAAGCAACTAAAATGGCAAGAAATATAGCTAAGAGATATTTTATGGATAGTAAAGTTGATAAATACATAATTTTATTTACTATTTTATGCATTCAAGAAACTAAAATTTCTCGACTAATTAGAATAGAATTATGTTTCAAAAATTTTGTCCCATATGAAGGATATGTTTAGTGAATTGAGTATAAAATGACTTGTTATTACAAGAAAGACGTTGAAAGACAACACATTAAATAGAACGGTAATTATATGGATCAATTTGTTTATAGGATTGTTATGATAAGTTTCATAGAACACCATCGCTTGTTTCAATACATCATTTATAAAGATCAAAGAATTTTGTCACCTTTAAATACAAAATCAGTACTCGTCTCTGAGATTAAGAGATGAAGCTTATGTTTTTGTAGACCACTTCGAAGTTTAAAAAAAATCAACCATGTTTAATCGATTTTATACTTAAGGCAACTGAATCTTACAAAGCATTATCCTAAGAAAGGCGATTTCAAAATTTGTTAATTTTAGCTCAGATAATAGAAGTTGTTATTCTTATAGCTTAAATTTTTCGATAAAGCTCTAATGGAACTTTGATAAAAGAAAATTTTTAAATGCTTTAGTCACAAGAAATTAACAGGATTTAAAATCTCAATAAAATGTGATAGTTTAAATTTGGAATTAAAAAAAGGAAAAACAAACAAACAGGAATAAAGGTATTTAATGAAAAATACAAAGCGAATGAATCATAGAGGAAATCCACTAGCTCAAGCACTAATACACGACACTAAGCAGCTTTTTCTCAATCTAAAGTAGATTTGAAATCAGCCATGTAAAACTGATTGGATTATGGGTTAAACCTTAATCTATAGATCGTTTGATAATTTTGGAATGGCAAATTCTGCGGAATACCCCTCATTTATGCTAGGGAACATCCCTCGGCTTAATTTTGCACGAAAAGCCATTTCGAAAAAGCTTTCATTTAAAATATAGAAGGCCATTATATCAATTAATGAGCCTTTTCAAAATACTTTTATCATCAAGATTGAACCAAGGGGTGTTCCCTAGCATAAATGAGGAGTATTCCGCAGAATTTACCTTTCGGAATTAGAAGTTTGTAAAAAATATATAACAAATATAATACAAAGTAAATAGTAAAAAATTATTATAATACCCAATCAAACAGTAAGCATGATTTTATGGAGTTTACTGTTGAATCACATAGTTAAATTCGTTTGCTGATCCAAAATATTCAAAGCTTTTAAGAATGAAACCAATTCTAATCACAGTAATATTAAAAAGGCTTATGAGTTTATCCAATGTGAACGAATTAACAGATAAAACCTTCGATGAAGTAACACAAATCAAAAATTCTTAGTATATTAAAGATAGAGCTGTACCTGCTTTAGTAGAATTTTATGCACCAAGGTGTGAGCATTGTAGAAATTTTGCTCCTGTAAGCCTCTTCTTTTTGATCAACTTTAGGTTTATGAGAAGTTGACAGATTCAGTTTCAGGGCATAAAGACAAAATTTTAATTATCAAAGTGAATGTAGAAAAATATAGGAAGATAGGAAGAAAAAATGGAGTTACTAAGGTACCTTTTATTAAATAGTTTTCTGGTAAAGGAATTGAATTAGAAATTTATCAAGGTGGTAGAGATTTTGATGCTCTTTTAGAATTTATACAAGATAAAAGAGGCATACATAAATAAATAATATGAAAATATAGACTTAAAATTGGATATTCAGGAAGATGAAACTTATTCACTTGTTTTAACTGATTCTAATTTTGATGAAATTGTTTTGGACAAAACTAAAGATGTACTAGTTCTATTTTATGCTTCTTGGTGCGACAATAGTAAAAAGTTAGGTAAACGATAATCCTTTAATTTTAAAGTCCCGATATATGAGAAAGTAGTCCATGATTTTAAAAATGAAAAGAATGTACTCTAGATTTTTATTACCAATCTTTAAGTCATCATAGCCAAAGTAGAAACAGATAAATATAAGGTGAAGTCTAATAAGTATATTTACATATGTTTAGTGTTTAGATATAATATTACTGAATCCCCTATGATTAAATTCTTCTCAAAAGATAAAAAAGAAGGAGTGGATTATAAGCATGATCGTTCTAATAATGATTTTATCGATTTTTTTGAATAAAGAAAGGGATATTTTTAGATCAGAAGGTGGTGGCTTAAATGAAAAAGTAAATATGGCACTTTATTTTCCTTCAGAGTAGTCTCTATTTTACTTATTAAATAGTTGGTTGATTAAGAGTGAGAATAATCCAAATTCATTAAAAATATGGTTGAATTAAGCAAAGAATCAAAAAGTGACTACTCTGAACGAAAATAAAGTGCCAATTTTGTACTTAGGCCGAACTTTTCTCAGATAACAGAAATTCTGAAGATAAACCAAATGATTCTGTCGGTTTTGAACAAAGTGCAAAAAATGTAGATTCAAGTATCAAAACTACAATAGATACAACAAATAAGGCCTTTTATATCCATGGTAATAATTTTATATTCTCTGGAATCTACTTTTTTGCATCTGTTTAATAAAATGACTGAAGGTTTTACAAAGATGACTTATCAAAAAAATAAAGAGATATTTTTAAGCAAAATTTTTTTAATAACTAAAATCCAAGGGTGTTATCCCGTATGATCTTATCTAATATTTCTAGTTGCTTGTATCTAGTTTCATAATATAAAAACTTTTGATTGTGCATAACTTTCGTTAGACAAAAGAACAGACCAAAAACCAAAGCAATACCAAATAAAATAGAAAACAGTACAGTCTTATCTGTTGGATCCAAGAATGGGTAAGGTAGCATGTCATTATATCTCGATAATAATAAAACAAAGACATAATAAGAAGTGAGGGTCAAATAAGTGATACTGATATGTTTCCATGGTATGATCGTATTATTATTTAGAAGAAAATCTATCATTAGAAAAAAAATATTGATACCATGACTTGATATAACAATAAATCTATGAAGTTGAGAATTATAAAATAAATCACGGATCTCAGAATAGAATATAAATAATAGGAACCAATAAACAAACGTAGTTGAGAAACTGAATACAAATGCTAATTCGTATAATATTATATGTGGATACTTCAAAACGAATTCTTTTTGATAACCTTGATATTCCAACATATATAACAACACAGCCATACCTAGATAAAGGATCAATCCAATATAAGACAAAGTCGATAAATAAAGCAACAATATACTGGAATCCATGTTTTTATTATCCAAAAAATAATACAGACCGAAAATTATAAGACAAAATAATAGCATTATGGATCTAATTATGAAGAGATTCTTATTCGATATATATTTTGATGATATTGCACTATTTAGTGTATGTTCTTTTAATGTTATATTCTCGTTATGTTGTAGTATTTCTTTTATTCGACTTGGTTGCATTTTTGAGAAAATTTGTAATTGTTTATTCTTTTTTGGACAAAATATGGCATAAAATTTTTGAAGCCTCGGTTATAATTCTAGAATATTAATGCATTACAGTGAAAATAGGTTGAGGAAGAAACTAAAATAGCAAGAATTATAACTAACAGATATTTTATGGATAGTAAAGTTGATAAATACATAAATTTATTTTCATTCTTACTATTTTATTTATTCAAGAAACTAAATTTCCTCGACCAATTAGAATAGAATTATGTTTCAAAAATTTTATCCCATATTAGTGATCATAATGAAAATAGGATGAGGAAGCAACTAAAATGGCAAGAAATATAGCTAAGAGATGTTTTATGGATAGTAAAGTTGATAAATACATAAATTTACTTATCAACTTTACTATCCATAAAACATCTCTTAGCTATATTTCTTGCCATTTTAGTTGCTTCCTCATCCTATTTTCATTATGATCACTAATATGGGATAAAATTTTTGAAACATAATTCTATTCTAATTGGTCGAGGAATTTTAGTTTCTTGAATGAATAAAATAGTAAGAATGAAAATAAATTTATGTATTTATCAACTTTACTATCCATAAAATATCTGTTAGTTATAATTCTTGCTATTTTAGTTGCTTCCTCAACCTATTTTCACTGTGATGCACTAATATTCTAGAATTATAACCGAGGCTTCAAAAATTTTGTGCCATATGGGACAAAATTTTTGAAACATAATTCTATTCTAATTGGTCGAGGAATTTTAGTTTCTTGAATGCATAAAATAGTAAGAATGAAAATAAATTTATGTATTTACTATCCATAAAATATCTCTTAGCTATATTTCTTGCCATTTTAGTTGCTTCCTCAACCTATTTTCACTATGATGCACTAATATTCTAGAATTATAACCGAGGCTTCAAAAATTTTGTCCCATATGGGACAAAATTTTTGAAACATAATTCTATTCTAATTGGTCGAGAAATTTTAGTTTCTTGAATGCATAAAATAGTAAGAATGAAAATAAATTTATGTATTTATCAACTTTACTATCCATAAAATATCTGTTAGCTATATTTCTTGTCATTTTAGTTGCTTCATCAACCTATTTTCACTGTAATGCATTAATATTCTAGAATTATAACCGAGGCTTCAAAAATATGGCACAAAATTTTTGAAGCCTCGGTTATAATTCTAGAATATTAATTCATCACAGTGAAAATAGGATGAGGA
>NIPM01001137.1:0-27085 GCA_002738285.1 Holacanthella duospinosa | reverse complement strand
CATAGCAAGCCCTTTTTATAAGACCATTATTTTTATGATAAATTTTGGCCTAGATTCTCTTTCATTTTTTCACTTCAATTTAATTCAATCCTATTTATAAGACAGAGAATTAACTGGAGAAATATCAAATCAAATCCAATAAATTTTNTCCAATAAATTTTAAGAAAAACTGTTTTAAATATTTTCTTGTATAAAATTGTATTTTTCTTTATGTTTATAATGTAATTCATTTTTTGCAAAAGTTCTATTTGGAATTATAACCAAGGCTTCAAAATTTTTGTCCCATATGGAGTCTTTCTAAAATACAACTATTATTTGAAAATTGATATAAATAGCATCCCTTTTTATTTACTTTTATATTCTGGGGTTTTTGATGTTTTTTATTTTGCCGAAAAATAACGTTAATTGCCATAAAAGATAAAGGAGATAAAACGACAAAAATCGAGTAAACAAAACATAGCATTTTGAACAAGAGTTATTAATGAATATACAGTGACCAGCAAAATTGACAAAAAATTAATGTAAGTTTCATAATAATAAATATGGTGAATTAATAAAATAACTTTAACAATAATATATATTAAATATGAATTTATTAAGGTTTTAAAAATACAATAATTTAATACTTTTATAAATTCTTTATTCTAATAGTAATTTATGTGACTTTTTAATGGCTCCATTTTATTTGTCAAATTTGCCACTGTTTTAAAAATTACAAATAAATGTTAACAGAAAGATTAATAAAATTAAAATGGCTGTGAAAATAATAATATATAATATTTTAAGAAATATATACATGAAAATAAAATGGCAAAAATAACAGAGCAAATTATCAAAGATACAATAATAGCGCTAACTAGAGGTGAAACAAGCAGACAAATAGTAAATAACATAAGAGCCCAGCATGCACCATATATTCCTATAAAACCAGTTGGTAGAAATAGAGCTTTATCAGCAAGAAATATGAGTTATTGTATTCGTGCAATTAGTTCTGGAAATATTAAAACGGCGAAAGAACTTAAAAAATATTTAGAAATAAATCTAAACATCTTTATAAGTGTAAGAACTATTATAATGGAACTAAATGAATGTGGCTTTACGTCTGTAAAAAAGTTAAAAAGCCAAAGTTATCGAAACAAAATATAAGCCAACGATATAATTTTGTAAAAAAACATGAAAATTGGACAATAGAAGAATGGAAACGAGTAATATGGTCTGATGAAACCAAGATTAATCGTTTTCAATCACATGGTTATTCCTGGTGTTGGAAAAGTGATGTAAATGAGCTACAAGAGCATCAAATATCTTAAGCCACACAATGAAAAGGAGGATCTATAAACGTTTTGGGGTCTATAAGCTTCAATAATTTAGGTGAATTAAGCCAAATAATAGGGACTTTAAACAAAGAAAAATATATTAAAATCTTAGAAAGCAATCTTTTAAATTCAGCAAGATTAAAGGACTTAATTCCAAGAAAAGTATTGTTTCAGCATGATAATTCTCCTGTACATACTTCAAATGCTGTAAAATGTTGGTTGAAAAAGCAAGAATTTCAAACAATGAGCTTTCCTTCTCGTTCTCCTGACTTGAATCCTGTTGAAACAGCTTGGGCTATTGTTAAAAGAAAACTTAATGAATATGAAACTCCCCCATCTGGAATGCTAGAACTTTGGGAAAGAGTAAAAAAATCTTGGAGCGAAATCGACATAAATAGCATTAACAAACTTATTTATGAAATTCCAACTCGGATTCAAGCTGTTATAGGTGCTAGAGGGAAATGGACTAGGTTTTAAAATAAATATGGTTACAGGTGGCAAAATTGACAAAAAATGTTTCAGATTAATTTAATTAATTATTTAAATATATAATTATTTTTTTGAAATTTTAAATTTACATATTATTATTTTTAATTGTAAAGAATTTATATATAAGCTCTATGTTATTTTTCTTTCATAGTTTGAGCACAAGATCAATTTTGATTCAATATTTTTGTCAATTTTGCTTGTCGCTGTATATTAATAAGTTCAAAGAATAATATGATAAAACCTAAATGAATGAAAATAGTTATTTATTATAACACTAAACATTATCCTTTTTATTTTCCTTCAAAATATTCATTTTACACAATGGACACCTGCTTTTTAATCTCAGCCATTCATCAACACAATCCTTATGGAAATGATGCTTACAATGCAATTCCCTGATCAATTCATTATCTTGATAAGAGCTTAAGCAAATAATACATTGTGCATCTTCCATGTCATTAACAACTAATATGTTAAGATTATCTAAACAAATATTATCAACTTTCTTCCTCTTAAACCAATTCAATACGTTCCAAATCCTAATAAGCTTGACACTAGTTGAATGGATACTATAAGCTTTGTTTTTGGAGTCTTTATTGTCAATTATGCTGCTAGTTATAGATTTATCTTTCTTATACTTCAATAATGGCAATTTATTGATAGTCTTTTCATCTGCCCCTCGTTCGCCTTTCTCATCCAAGTTAAAGAATCGTATACCAATTAACAAACACGGTAGGCAAAATATAACTGCAATACAGAATAAGATAGGCAGAGTAATGATGATATAACCCATTGCAACAATTCCAAGACAATAATAAAATAATATTGGGGCCGAGGCAGAGCAAACACTTGAAGTAAACAACAAATAATTCCCTATAACGAACAAAACCATGCTATAAATATCAATCAAAGTTTTCACTCTATCAATCCAAACTGTCAGTCTTGATAAACGATCATTGCGTGTTGGATTGAGATAATCGAAGAAGGTTAATGGTATGATGATGGCCTTTCTAGTTATATAAAGGAAGAGAAAAACCACTAAAGAAGTATCACAATAATCATCAAACGTAAAGACTAAAATAATAATCGAAGAAATAAACAACATTGAATTAATTACTAATTTGAATATGAATACTATTTGATTAATCCGAGTCAAACTATGAAACGTTTCTTGTAATCGAGTTGCAATATTTCTTCGCGGTTGTGGTGTTAATTGCACTTCTTCGGTTGGGATTTCATTCGGTTCTAAGTTTACAGAAGCAAGGTTAGTTTGATTAGACAAAACTGAAGGAACAATACTCTTATTCAAAACAGAGGGTATAAATATAGATTTGTCTGTATCGCAATAAGAAGTGTTATTTAGTCTATTGGACGTGCTAGATTCGCTTTGATGTTCTTCCATTTTATTTTTTAATTGAGTTCGTAAAGAATTTATTCAATTTTTGTTGGGTGAACTGAGCCATTTTTATAGGTTTCACTTTCAATCATTACATAATGCACTTCATGCAACTCAACCATATTATTATATGTTTATAAAGGTTAAAACCATTTATTTATTTTGAATATTTCTATTTATGATTAGAAAAACATCGGTTTTACGGCTAAGTAAAATCAATCTGTGTGTAAAATTTGATTTTATTGAAGCAATCGATTCATGTAAGATATGAATTTGATATTAAGAATTAGTACTTTTATCCTTTTAAGCTTTATTTCTTTTAAATATGATTAAACATTTAAGCTACATACAAAAGTTCGATAAACATTAGAATGCTAAAATTATGAAAAGCACGCACCACAGATCATAATTTATCCACCCATCTCAACGAGAAAATATGTATTTCCATAAGATGTTTACTTTGAGTTCAAATTTTGAAAAATAAAGTTTAATCAACGATTGTAATAACAAACTGCCTTCTGATCGACCAAATTACAACAACCATTTTGCATAACATGAAAATGATCTTTTCCCATACAATCCTCGTCATTCCTACATCTCCAAAAATTATTTCTCTTATACCAGCATTGGAGCTTTTCTTCCACCGAGCTGACGAGGGTGTAAGTAAGCTTGTTCGATGCCTTACATTTATCTCCTAAATCAATTGGACATCTATATCTTTCGGGTTTATATCCTTCGTAGAAATATTGGTCAGTTTTGTACTGCTTCAATACATCAAAACCTATAAAGCATTATGGATTTGGGGAGATACTTAAATCATCAGTCTCGCCATCAACATAAAATTGTTTTTCTTTCTTATATTTAGCATCTAAATTTTCTGCTACAACTGCGACTTTTGTATCTAAAATGCAATTGGCATCATTGAATATCTCCATATAATTTCTTCCATGAAGACTACAATCTTCAACATGGCCTTTATAAGGAAGGCATTCAAATATAGGCATATCGTTTTTTATTGCAGTAGAAACATCATCTTTCAATTTCCAACAATTCAGATTATATGCTTTGGCTTTAGCAATCTTAAATACGCCAAAGTTGTAATTGCAAGAATAAACTATATCGTCAATCTTTTGAGTACTGTTCAATGCTATAAAAATCAAATCAAGTTGATTTACTTGGAACGGGTTTGTATAAAAGTTTTTTACCACTACTGGCTCCTTGTTCTTTGCACATATTACCAGAATCACAAGTTCTAATATCAATATTTCTCGATCCGCTACAAGTCGTGCCATTCTGCGGTGTAGTACATTTCCATAACGGCTTATTAAGATTCTGGTTCGAAGAAGTATCAGCATGATTAATATCGGTATGATTCGAGCTGATATTCTCTAAATTCGTTTCCCAACAAACCAAATTACTCTTAATCGAATCTTCTAAGCTATATTCCACCTTTGCTTCGGTTCTACAACGAGTGCCGGTTTGGACTAAAGGACATCTTTTTGGATAGCAAAGTTCGGCTATTTTAATGACTTTGACATTTTCTTCACTATCACACATTTCTTTACTACAAAACCATTCGCCCAATTCATCAAGTTTGAATATATTCTTCTGAATCAAACATTCATAACCATGTTTTAATGCTTGTTCAATGTTGTAGATCATGTCTTTATCTTTACATACTATGTTGCTAGAACAATTCTCTTCATTGATTAATTGAAAACTTCCTTTTACAAGAACTAATAATATTATATTCATTATGCGTCAATTAGGGCTATTTTAGAGCTTATATAATTGTTGAGATTGTTATTCGTTGTTTGTTTATTTCGCTTTCTGTTTTTTGTTTTTGGTCTTCATATTAAACTTCTATTAAAACCTTATCTTGTATATCATCGTTGAGTCATTTTTATCAAAGAGTTTCTTTCCGTTTTGAAAACAGGTAAAGGTTTTCCTTTTAGAATTGACAAATCTCTATATGGCACTTTATCTTCGTTCAGAGTAGTCCCCATTTTACTTATTAAATAATTGGTTGATTAATATTCATTAAAAATTTGGTTGAATTAAGAAGAGAATCAAAAAGGGACTACTCTGAACGAAAATAAAATGCCATATTAGCTTTGATTTGGATTTTTGGAAGCTAAGGTTTTGAATTTTCAATAAGTATGACTCGCCTATGACCCCTAATAAATGCTTCAACTGCATGTATTCAACCTATGAAGCTGATGAACATTTCTTATTGTAATTATTTAGGACAATATGGCACTTTATTTTCCTTCAGAGTAGTCCCTTTTTGATTCTTTGCTTAACTCAACCAAAATTTTAATGAATCTAGATTATTCTCACTTTTGATCAACCAATTATTTAATAAGTAAAATGGGGACTACTCTGAAGGAAAATAAAGTGCCATATTCTCTAAATTTAAGCAAACCAAACCGGAAAATATACAATTAGAAACTAGTTACCGATAAACAGCATCATTAGATACTTTTCTTAGGTCCTTTAATCTTATTAGAATCTCCTATAAACGCGTCAATCCAACTTTATCAAATTTCTATGAATGTATATAATTAATCTAATGCACTTTACGACAGAAAACTTTATACAAGATCGAATTGTTATTTATTAGAGTTATACAAAATTATATTCATAAGAAGTATAATAATCAGCATTATGATAAAAAGAAAGATTAATCTTGTTGGCCTTTCGAACTAATACTGTCTTTGATAAAAGATTCATATTTGAATCGAAAGAAAATAGATAGAGGAATTCTAATGTAATTATTTTCATTTCATTCGTATTTTTAAATATTTCTTTGATATTTATAATCTGGTTCCCCAATTCTGCAATCTTCTGATATTTAGGATCTTTGGAATCACCTTTAATCCATTCTTCATCATGTCTCTTACATCTATTTCTTTTAGCAAGTCTATTCAACAAAAATCTATAACTATCGAGAGAGAAACTAAACAAAGATTGAATAGGGGAGATATAAATCGAGCAATGAAAAATCTGATCATCAAAAGTGAATTGCTTACTTACTTTAATTAGTTTGATTTTATTCTTCTCTCGGATTTCATATTCATAAAGGTATCCTTTTTTATCTCTCACTATCAATTTCTTGTCCCCATCTTCTATCGTCACTTTGAATTCAATGTAATATCCCGGGTCAAGTAGTAATCCATACAAGTGGTTTATATGAAAATGATTATAATGTATTTCAGTTTTCATAGATTTTAATATAATATTTACGGAACTTGTTTGACTTTATTGTTTTCGGGTGTTTATCTTGTTATGGCAATGAAATAATTTCTCTAACCTATTTGAAACTATTAGGATTATTTTATAAAACACTTTAATAATATCATTTTAGAATTATGTTTTGATCGATTGTCTTCTTTTCATATGCTTTCTTCAGAATTGATCCGACATTTTGGTCTTCAAAGTTGGAAATATTACGCCGTTTCACGCAAAGAGGTAAAGGAAAAAATTCAAATAAAAAATTAATTATGAGATATAAAAAGGTGAAACTTTGTAGTTTATATATATGAACCTTCTACTTTTATTAAAGCGCTCCATCTTTCATTTAGCTGCTGAATACCATTCATATGACCCTTTATATTAAGTTCCTGGATAATACTTTCTAGTTGTAATTCCAACTCTTCCCAATTGTCATAATCATTTTCTCTTAACTTCCTCTTTAATTTTCTAAAACAATTAAAATCAGGTGGACTTATATCTGGACTATATGGAAGATGATACCAAGTAAGGATTTTGTTATCATCAAAAAAATCCATTACAAGCTTTGATTTATGAGGTCTTGCATTATCCTGTAAAACCATAGGATACTTGAATTTCTTATCAGGTAGCCATTTTAGTAAATCTTCATTAATAAAGTCTATATAGACTTCTGAAGTTACCGCCTCTTTAGGTGCACAAAGCTTCCAATATGCAACACTATTATGATCCATTGCTACTATAAGCATTCTTTTTCTCTGGTAGTTTGATTGTGCTACAATTTGTGGTGGGCTTTCGTCCTTAGTTCTCCAAAATGGAGACTGGTCACGCTGAGGTTGCATATATAAAGTAAGCCAAGTTTCATCTATAGCCAATGTTCTGTTTATTAGGGTTTTTTGTTTTGATAACTGCTTCAAATTATATCTACATGCTAATACTCTATGTTCTCTTTGTTCCTGTGTGAGAAAATGAGAACCCATTTTCTCAATAATTTCTTCATTTGTAAACCTTCTGTTAAATACCGATAAACAGTAGCTTTGCTACAATTTATTAAAATTGAAAGTTCGAGGCACGACCAGGCTCTACTTTGAGCAAGATATTCTTTAATTTCCCCAATTGTATTTTCTTTTATTAAATGATTGCTTGTATCGCCTCCTCTAGTGTCTTCAACGCAATTTTGGCCCTCATTGAACTTTGAAACCATATTTTTCACTGTATTATATTTAAAGGCCTTTTCTCCTATCGTTTTAACCAATTCTTTGTATATTATTCCCGAACTGTGGCCTAGAATTACTCAAAATTTGATAAACCCAAGTTGTTCTTTATCGGTTATCGGTTATTGAATTTTTAATTTTTGTAAGTTATCCATTATAGTAATTTAAACAAATATGCTTTAAAAATAAAGCTTAATTTATAGAAAATATTATATATAAATCTTGGCACTAGATATTAATTTGCATATTTATTATTAATTAAAATTCGCTTACCTTTTTGCTTAAAACGGCGTAATAGAAACAAAAATAAATGCGTGACCAGTTTTTAGACTAAACTCCATATAGTTAATATATTCTTATCAAATAGCTATTACAAATAAATAATTATATAATCAAATAAATTTTGAGGTGTATTAATGAGAAAAACATTGAATTTTACATTTTATAACATTTTTTTCGAAACAAGATCATGTGCTCAAAAATCTTTAAGATACCAAGTTTATTGATTTTAAACACATTTTAAATAAATGTGAGATATTTGTAATAAAATTAAACAAAAAATGATCTGTCAAGCTAAAGAATTGTCTCCAATTTCTATTCTTGTGCTTATGATTCGGATTTTAAATTTTGTTCTATACAATTTAAAACATTAAGAATACAACTAATTCATTTCTAATCAGTGTTTTTCCTAAACAATATCTAATCTGCTTTCTTGAGGCGAATAAAATGTTAAAGGGTCCCCGAAAATAGAATCGAAATAACAATTTCAAAACAATGACAATATTTCAAATAATGACACAAAATACACTTAAATTTCTAATTATATCATTTAAGTTAATTCATATGATATAATTTACAAAGTTTAGCTTATTTTGGGCATCAAACTATTCTTGAGTCCTCTTATCCAATCTTGATCACTAACGTTTCAAAGCGCCTATAAAGCTAAATAAAAATGAAAATAATAACAATATGAAAACATTGCTACTAATTAGGCTCCTCGGCGCAAAAGAACGAAATTCAACACAGATTGATGAGAAAATATTATCGATAGTGAACGAATTAAGGATCGAGAAAAATTGTACAAATGTAACTATGGATTCCAAACTCAATAGTGCAGCACAAATACAAAGTGATTGGCAATCTAATATACAAAAAATGACGCATGATGGTCCAGATGGCGATAAAGTTTGGGATAGAGTTTTAGAGGAGAATTATGATTATAAAGATGTAGGTGAAAATATAGCATTCAATCAAAAAACTGAAGAAAGAGTCATGGATACTTGGAAAAACAGTCCTATGCATTATGCTAATATTGTTAACTGTGATTATACGGATATGGGGGTGGCTATCAATAATTATTATTGGACTCAGGTCTTTGGTTCTTCTTTTTAAATATCGTTTTTAATATTTTTTATCTTGCTAGAACATATGATCGAATTTTAAAGTTTATTTTCAGCAATAAAAGATTTTTATTTATAGATTTTTATATTTATGAACTAAGGAATTCACCACAAAAATCATTAAATACCTATTTAAATACGAGTTATATAATTAGATATACTGTGATAAGCACTATCTATTATCAAAACTTCTTTTGAGATGAATGTGAGAATACTTGTTATAAAAAGATGATCACAAAGGGTCATTTTGAGTATAGACTTTACAAATTATTCGATTTTTGATTTTTTTTAAATAAATAAAACACATATTAAAAATTTAAAAGTAGTGATTGGTTTAGAGAAATTTTTATAAACAAATTAGATAAAATTGCTGATTTATATAAAAAGAGCATCTAACTAGAAATTACAATCTCCAGATATAAAGAATGTGGCATGGTTCAAAAAACCTGGGATGTCTGTAAAAAGTTTTTCCTGAATGTTGATCTAGAGCCTAACAATAATACGAGAGGTAAAGTAAACGCGGAGGTATTCCAAACTATTCGATGGGAAATCCACAAAGAATACTTCAAAGCAGTATATCAAAATTCGAAAAAAAGCATCAGTGAAACCGTCTCATCGATAAAGATCCAAATTAACACACAATTGAGAAAAGTAAAAAAAATGTCTTCTACAAACCCTTACAACTCCATAAGTGCTTCTACTCAAGGCTAAGAATACTATGGGCACTTTTAGTGCAAAAACAATCCCATCTTTATGATTGTTTTGTCGACAATTTATTTTAAAAAAATTTTTTTTAAAAATTTATTTCACAAAAAAGTAGAAATTACAATCTCTTTATTAACAAGGATATGGAAGAAAATTTTTGAAAACTTAATATTTTGGTTGTATTATTTGGTTGATAAATAAGTATTGTTTATATTTATTTATCAACCAAAGCAGGTTTTTGTGTAATTA
Organism: Holacanthella duospinosa; assembly: GCA_002738285.1. NCBI lineage: Eukaryota > Metazoa > Arthropoda > Collembola > Poduromorpha > Neanuridae > Holacanthella > Holacanthella duospinosa. The sequence continues at coordinate 17,085 of NIPM01001137.1, read as the reverse complement.
TTAGAATTTTTCAATCAAAATAATAAAGTTCTTTCGAGAATTATACTGAATTCTTCAACGAAAATGATTGATTTCTTTCAAAAATTTTGGTCCATGTGCTTATAAAAACTTTCTTCTACATTAATGCAGCCATTACTACAAATATCATAAGTGTGTCGCAAAATGGAGCAGAAAAGAACGAAGCGGTATAAAATGGTATGATTAGAAGAGGATATCTCGAAGGCATGACTAAAGCAGAAAAAATGATTGGGGATTCCACTCTTTCTAAAGAAAATAAAGAACTAAGACTATATCAACTGTTTAAGCTTTGGAGTTATGATCACAAATGTAAGAAAAATCTTTCTATTGAGTATCCTCTTACAGGCAACCAAGAGTTGATAATGTATTATGAGAATTTGATCAGATCTAGAGAAGCCATATATGTAGATTGTGCTCAAAATTCGTTTGGAGCAGACTGTAAAGCGAAATGTGTGTATCGTCGTAATTATTGAAACTTTAGTTGCTATACTATTGAAGTCACTGATGGTTATAAGTTGAATGTTCTTATGGCACCTAGCTTTACTGTCAAGCTAAGTTGTATAAAGCCGATCTCACATTTCCTGAATATAACCTTTATGTAGATTATATAGGACTTGCTAATATAACACCAGGTCCTGCACAGAATTATATATGATAATCTATGGTCGATTGTAAGCATGAATTTTCTGATTGTAAGGCCAAATGTGTGCTCTTGGGACGCTTTTTCTTGCAGTGTAGCATCAGTAACTCCTGGGTATAGCTGTAGCTGTAATTATGCGGGTATTGGAAAATGTTATGTTGGAATATTCTAGCATAAGTTTGATTACAATACACTCCAGTGACGTCTTTTTGACTAAATTCAATCTTTTATCAAAAATAAATATATTTCCATACTGTGTGATCGAATATATCAAATATAATTTGATTGAATTCTTTTATCTAGTTATTGATTTTTGATATTTATCTAGCATTTCATTAAGATTAATAATTCCTTTTTAGAATTTTTGGTGACAATTAACATCAAACATGATTGTAATTTGCATCAGCTATTGAAAAATATTTTAAATAAACCTTAATTATATTCTAAAAATATATTTTCAACTATTTATTTATCTTATTCAACTATTAAAGGATTAATGGCTAAATAAGGAAGTATATAAATATAGGCATAATAAAAAACCAAAAGAAACACAAGTTATAATGAACTAAATTAAGAAATTATTAAAAATGATTTCAAAAAATAGCTCTTAGTTATCCCTTTTGATATTTCTGTGTTAATTTATTCTAAAAGCGTTGTTCTAAAATAGCAATGTTTTCTGTCTTTAGCCTACACTAGTTTTAGAAACGACATTTGATCCACAAATGAATCACCAGAACTAATAGATATAAGACATATGGAAGGAAATTTTTGAAGAAAACAGAATATTTTGGTTGATAAAATGAGGAAATTCTTGAAGAATTATGGTTGAAAAGTTTCAATATTTTGGTTGATAAAAATGAAAAATATATTTCAACCAAATGATATTTAAATATTTTATTTCCAATTATTTCAACCAAAAAATTATATTTTCAAAAATTTTCCATATTTAAATGTTTATGATCGATATATGATATTTTTAAAGCGTAAAGTCGCTCAATTTTACAAGTTTAACGAATTCAAGTAAATGCAAATGACGATAGCCATTCATGGATAAATTAAACTAAAGAAATATAAATATAGAGATAAAATGCATCAAATTAAGAAATATGAAATTCGATTTATTATTCAGTTCTTTATTCCTTGGTTCTGCTCTTTCTTTGCCTATTGATCAATTGACCAAAGATGTAAACGCAGATGTGAAAGCCAAGCTCGATTTAGGGGATTTGATAGGAAGGATACCAAGAGATATAATAGGAAAAATACCTAAAAATTTACTATCTCCTAATTTCAGAATGCCAAAATTGCCTTGGGACAGACTTCCATTCAACCCTCCTTCCGAGCTGGAGAATCCACCTTCCGAACCTGAAAACCCTCCTAGAGAGTCAGAAAATCCTCCTTTCGAGTCGGAGAATCCACCTACTGAACCTGAGAACACAGACAAGGGAGAGCAACCAGAAAATCCAGGCGGTAACTTCAACGTAAATCAAATGCTCAGTTTAGTCAATAAAGAAAGACAAAAAAAAGGTGTCAAACCATTGAAATTGAATGCCAAATTAATGGCTTCTGCTAAAAAACATAGCGATTATCAAGCCAGAACCAGAAACATGTCTCATACTGGGGCCAATGGATCGCAAGTTTGGGATCGTGTAAGAAAAGAAAAATATTCTTATAAAACTGTAGGTGAAAATGTTGCTTGGAATCAAAGAGATGTTAATCAAGTTATGCAATCTTGGATTTCTAGTCCTGGCCATTATCAAAATATTGTTAACCCAAGTTTCACGGAATTTGGTGCTGGTATGAATAATCTTTATTGGACTCAAGTTTTCGGTGCTTAAATTAAATTATTTCCTTATTTTTATTGTACATTTTGGCTTTCAGGCAAAATTTTACATAGATGAAAAAATAAAACGTATTGTATATACCACTTATTTTTCATTTAACGTGGAACAGATTTTTCTAATAAAATAAAATACTTGATTTTTTTACCACAGAAATGAATTTATAAAAAATCATAAATTTTTTAGAATGGGAAAATCAAAAAGAAAAACCACCGAAACTACAAAACTAACTCATATTGATTTAGGAAAACCGACGTTATCTACCAAAGTTAGCCACGACTATTATAAGAATTCTTTTGATCTAGATGAAGAATTGAAGAAAGGTAATTTTAAATTAACTGGCCTACTTTTAAACAATAGGGAACTTATTGATACAAATAAAGATTTTACTCCTTTGTATTTGGCAGTACAAGTTGGCAACTTCGAGATAGTGGATTTACTATTAAAGATTGGCGCCGATGTCAATAAAGGTTCTAAAATTGGCTATACACCTTTAATGACTGCATCAAAAGGCAAGGATATAGAAATAGCAAAGATACTTTTAGCTAACGGGTCTAATGTTAATGCAACTAATGTTAGTGGGGGTTGTTCTTTAATGATCGCGTCTAAATCAGGGAATTTAGAAATGGTAAATCTCTTATTAAACAAAGGGGTCGATGTAAATATAGCTACTACAAATGGGTTTAATGCATTACACATTGCTATTCTAATAGGGAATTTAGAAATGGTAAAACTTCTTTTGGAAAATGGGGCAAACATTAATTCAGGTAATTTTGGATTTAGTTCATTATACATGGCCGCCCAAGAAGGCCATTTAGAGATGGTTGATCTACTTTTAAAGAATGGAGCCATTGATGAAACAAGTAATTATGAAACTGCCCCTCTGCATGTTGCATCGTTGAAAGGGTATATAGAAATAGTCGAGCTCTTACTAAAGAATGGCACCGATGCTAATAAACCATGTCCCGATGGAATTAGTCCTTTATGTGTCGCATCTCAAACTGGAAATCTAAAGTTAGTAGGGACTTTTTTAAAAAACGGCGTCAACATTAATATGGGACAAAATTTTTGAAACATAATTCAATTCTAATTGGTTGAGAAATTTTAGTTTCTTGAATGCATAAAATAGTAAGAATGAAAATAAATTCAAGTATTTAATATCCATAAAATATCTGTTAGTTATAATTCTTGCCATTTTAGTTGGTTCCTCAACCTATTTCTACTATGATGCACTAATATGAAAGAATTATAACTGAGGCTTCAAAAATTTTCTCCCATATGATCAGTAAAAATGGATATAGTGCTTTGTTTATCGCAACTCAAAATAGACGTTTTGAAATAGCCAAGCTTCTTTTAGATAATGGCGCAGCTTTGGATTTGTGTATCAAAGGTGGGCATACTTCTTTAATGGTCGCATCACAAGGTGGCTATTTAGAACTATTAGAGCTGTTTTTATCAAAAGGAGTGACTGTGAATATGGCCGATGAGACCGGATGTACTGCTTTATTTTATGCGACATCCTATGGCCAGTTGGAAATAGTAGATGTACTTTTAAAGAATGGAGCTGATGTAAACTCTATCAATTTAAATGAATTTACGTCTTTAAACGCCGCTGCATTAAAAGGAAACTTAGAAATGATCAAGCTTCTTTTAAAAAATGGCGCCAATGCTAGTATAGTCAATAAAAATGGCCACACTGCTTCATTTGTCGCATCAAAAAATGGACATTCGAAAGTAGTAGCTTTACTTAAAAAGCACGAATTATTAAAATAAAAATATTGCTTTATGATTCTCGCTACAAAGCTCTATAATTGTGATTCAAGCTTTTATTCATGAAATATTCATGGTTTTTTCAATTTTGTATCTCCATCACGATTTTTCCAACTTTTAGTTCACATTTATCTTATTTGTGAAAAATTAGGGTGACCAAGAAAATGTGGCTGTGAACTTTTTCTTCACACCTCGTTTAAAGTGTAATGAATTGAAACCAAAATTGATTATATATAATTGGGATACAATTTATTTATAAATAATACACACATTTTTATTTTTTTAAAAATGAATTTTAAAAAAGAATTGATTGAATCATTTAGTGCTCAAGATCAGCTTATAATTAAATATTTAACTCTACATAGTAAATGTCCTTCTCAAATCCAACAAGAATTAAAGAATACTTTAGATAATAGTACAATGTCTCTGAGAACAGTTGAGAGATGGTAATCAAGATTTAATAAAGGTGAGATATCGATAGAAGAAGCTGGCGGAAGGCCATCTGAAAAAAGTGATGAAAAACTAGAACGTATTGAAGCTGTTAAAGGACTTTTATTGGAAAGAAAAGCTGTAAGTGTGAGGCTAATTAGCGAGCGTTTGGATATTACTAAATCATTAGTGCATCTAATTTAAACTGACGATCTAAAGTTGAGTAAGCGACATGGTCGCTATATACCAATGGAATTGAAAGCACATCAGAAGGATCACAGGGTTCAGGCTTGTATATTTAACCTCTCAAATTATAGTGAGAAAAAGAAAAGCTGAAAAGAACTCAAAGTTTTGATGAAACATGGGTTGATTTGTGCATGGAGCCACAGAAAGATCAACTGATATCCTGGCTAGAACCTGGTGAAAAGGGACCACAAGTGGCAATGAAAAAACTTCATGGAGATAAAATGATGTTGCTTTTAGCAATGGACTATAATGGTATCGCTTTTTATCATCTGTGTAGCGAAAAAGAAACATCAATGCTGAGCACTTAAAATCGATTTAAAGCGAAAAAATTCATATATGGTTAAGCATTAAAAGGTTTTCTAAGCCTATCATTTAGGATAATGCGAGACCACACAAGGCTAAACTCGTACAGGACTTTTTAGTGGATAAAAAAATCGAGCAATTGTACCAACCACCATATTCTCCTGATATTTCGCCATGTGATTATGATTGTTTTGGACCTCTTAAACGTGAGCTTCGTAGTGTGCAGTTTGAAACTTGGTCAGTGTTCTAAACTTGGCTAGAAATGACCATTTTAAAAGGAATGAATCGAGGGCTGTATCGTGGTGTTCAAAGACTACCTGATCGCTGGAAAAGTGTCATTGACAATGAGGGAAACTACACTTAATTATACTAAAAGTTTGTCAATTTCTACAAAGTATTTTTTGAGATATAACAAAAAGTTTTTACCGCCACATTTTCTTGGATACTCTAATAAATAACAGTTTTTTTTGAATAATGGACCGCTTGTGATTGCAAACCCTATAATCCAATGATTACTTCCAATTGCATGATTTTAGGTATTAGGTGTTATATTAAGTGATAAACAATAGAATACATTGTATAATTTACCCAAATAATATTTGATTTTTGAGCATTACTCTTCTATCTTTGTTTTTTATTCATTATTTTACTCTGAAAAATGGAATCTTCATTCAAATGCATTTTACAAAGAAACAACGTTAATAATATACACATTTATATAAATTATCTTTATGTATGTATTATTAATATTTATTAAATCTTTTATTCTACCTTTTCTATCAAGATGACAGCTGCCGGTGAAGGATGAAACCTGTCATTTTGTTTTAAATACATAGAGATAATGCCTAAAATTGGACGAAAATGGCCTAATAATGGTTATATGCCATTTTGGCCTCATTGGCTGGCCTTATAAAATCTATTAAGTAAAATAGCATCGTCCATTTCCACCCAGCACTGGTAATCAAATATTAACTTTTTTATATCAGTCTTAAACTTGTATAAATTCCATCAAATATAGATTAATCTATTCAGTTAAACAAAATATATATTAAAAATTACAATCTACCATTGAGCACCAAAAGAAGATGCAGACTTTTTAGGAACTTTCTCAAATGAAGTGCAAAACTTAGAAGGTGTAACATAATTATCAAAATCACCCAATATATCGATATTAAACCATTTTCTATCAAACATATAATGAAAGTGATACTTATATAAATATATGAGCCAAGGATTAGTTTCTGGTGATATTATTTTTGACTTTTTGTCTTGTATTGAATCCCTATATAACGAATCTACTTGTTTAGTTGAATCTATTGTTTTCAATTGTCCTCCACCTCCGATACATGCTATAAAATGGTTTTAATCTATAAAATACCGGAAGGACAAGCCATAACTTCAACATAGTTGAATTTCATCTTGCCCATCTTGAATTTTCTAACGAAGTTCTGAATATTTCTAAATCCATAACTTTTCAAGAAAGTGATATCGCCCTATATAAAAAATGTTTTTCAAAGAGGTTTACTATTCGATATTCTTTATAATCGCTGTTTCTTCCTATTTTAATCGTAGGCTCTGTGTTTTGTTTTTTAGATTCCATATGAGCAATATAATCCAAATAGCCACCAGAAGAATCAGACGAAAAAGAATAATCAGAAGGTGATAAATGATAATCCGAGATAAATGCATTATCATCTAAATCTCTTTGATCAAAACTAAAAAGATGAAACAAAAGAAATACATTGAATCTAAATTGCTATCTTCATAATCTAGCAAACTTTTATTAATCTGAATTAACATATTTTCAATCTCGACTAAACATATCAGATCAAAAATTTACCTGTAGAAATAACACAGTCTATCAGTTTTTGTGGATCTGAAAACTGTTTTCTAGAAGCCTCTAATTTCTTATCAAAACAAGGCATCAAAGAACAATGATAAACTGAATAATTCATATCTCTGTAATAATTGATGATAATAAAAAGTATATATTTTACTTGATTATAGAAGGTGCCCAGAAATTTTTAATTAAAGTCGCTAATATATGCATCGGTGATTGAACATAACTCAATAAATCGACTAATTCATGATGGTTCTTTTCAGAATAACAAACCCAACCAGGACAAGCACCACAAATTAAGGTTTTGAAATTAGGTTTCTGAGATTTAATTCGATATTCACGATATGATTCTATTAAACTTACATCCCTTCCTATTCCGGTGTCAAATATATATTTTATCCCTAAAGATCTTAGAAACCCAATTAATTTTGATCTTGTCTATAAATAAATCGAATTCTATAAATTTACAGTTTTATAATTTAGCTTGTATTTAAAAGCAAAGGAAACAATAATTTGAGGTGCAATAGAACACACAACAATCTTACTCTATTTTTATTCATTGAAATTTGAGTTACTTTATCGTTGATATTTTCTAAAAGCTCTTCTTGATTTTGCGCATTAATCAATACACTTTCTGCACTAGTAACACAACCACTAAAATAATAATACAAATAACAGTTATACCTACACGCGAGACAATCATCTAAAGTAATTGTGGCTTTTACAAGATTAGGTTGAATGTTCTCTCCCTCACCTAAAACAATCTAATCAATATAAAATCGTAGAGATATACTTTAGCTAAGCCAGTATTTGGTTTCGCTTTCTTGATTGGAATTATACATTCTGCACTAGGTGTTATGTGGTCATTTAAGTCTGTTAGCTTCAAGCCTCCTGATAATTCCATCTTTGATTTATGATTAGAAAATTGAAAATTTTGGCATTTAGGACATAAAACTTTACAGTCAAAAGAAAGGATGGCTTAAATTATAAAAGATATAATCTATGATATAAAATTTAGTATAAATGTGATTTTTCTGCAATTATCGTCATTTTATAAATTTTCCTTAGAGAATTATATTGAAAGGATATACCAGTAACATCTTAATTATTCTACTAGTCACTATAATATAGTTAAAAGTTTAACTTAAACATTAATTTTAGACTATAAACTCAATGGAAATTCAAAATAAAAAAGTTTAATCTCAGTTTTATTTTACAAAATTACATAAATTTGGACCGAAAATCTCCATTGAGTGTATCTTTTCTTTTATGTTTTGATCTATATAAACCAACCTTGTTCCTATTCAATATATTTGTTTTATCTACATTCTTAATTTTTCTGAGCTTTAGTCAGCTGGCTACGTTTTTACTGTAGCCATTTTATGCTTTCAAATCAAGAAACTGAATTTGAGATTATGGAACAAGATTTAATCGAAAAGGCAAATGCATGGTGTATATGCAATGGAGCAACCATAATACAAAACTCCAAAATCAACACAGCAACACCATTACCATATACTTTATATCCAACTTATTGGCCAAAGAAATTATTTATGAAAGCTATTGAAGTGCAGAAAATATTCAACAAATTGATATTAGCAATAAGCATCAATCATGACTTTATTCATAATATAATGACCAAGTATTCCATTATTCTTATAATTTATGGATAGATTAAGTTTAAGTGACGATTTCACCAAGAATTTATTCAATATTTATATGAAAGTACAAGAAGAAGGAATTATTCAAGTATATAACCACGATTATTTATTATTAAGCCTATCGGAATGTCTATATTAAGATCTGATTATCTAATAAATCAAAAGTCTCTAGATGCAGTTGATAATTTGGATGAAGCTTCGAAACTATTATTGAGATCTGAGAACACTATCAAACAAGTGGAAATAAACACAATAGCATCATCCTTTTCCAGCTTATCAGCTCTAACAACCAAACTTCATAGGTATTAATATAACTTATCTGTAGATATTTGTATGAAGTTAGTGACGCTTATTTTGGTAAATATAGTCAGGAATCAAAGAAAATCAATGACCATTTAATTGAGAACATATCAAGTGAATCATTTGCTGATGGATTATATCAAGCACATAAACTTTATAATAACGTAAAGTACACTTTATAATTCTATGAGTTTTATAGAACAGTTGTTTTGTTTGTCGTTTTGGAATCGGAAAATATTCTTTTTGATCAGATGCATATACAGTTGAAGTTATTTAAAAAGTATTTCCTAATATTACAATCCCATAGATATGCAATAAAAACCATACGAAAGAGTATGAAAGAATTAGGCGAATGTGCATATCTTAACGGTACAGAAAGAAGATTATTTATGTACACACTCCAAAAAATTAACAACCTTATAGTAATGACAATGATATTCAATATGAAGTTTCTGTAGTTTACTTTAGGGCTGGCTATAGTCCTGATCATTTTGAGACGGATAGTTGTTGGAATACCAGATTAATGCTAGAACGATCCTTAGCAATTAAATGTCCAACAGCGGCAATACATTTAGTTGGATCGAAGAAAGTGCAACAGGAACTATGTAAAGAGGGGATTTTGGAATTGTAACATCTTTTTGTTTATTTGTAAAAACTAGGTTTTTAGATGATCCCAATGAAATAGCTTTAATTAGATCTTGTTTTGTTATGCTTTATCCGTTAGATCAAACTGATCAAGGTAAATTAGCTTACCAAATGGCCATCCATAATTGTGAAAAATATGTGTTGAAGCCATCAAGAGAAGGTGGAGGTATATCTCAAACGCAAGAACAAGTTTATTATAGGAAATAATATTTATGGGAAGGATATACCTGATTTCTTGAAATCATTATCTGAGATGCAAAGAGCAGGATACATTTTGATGGAGTTGATTCAAGCACCTGAAATACCCTCAAATAATGGTATCAGAAATGGAATTTCGAGCTTAAAAGGAAAATTTATATCTGAGTTAGGCGTTTATGGTATTTTGGTTTAGTAATTCCTCCAAGTGTATTGATACTTTTAAGTAATGGTGACAAGATTTTGGTTAATGAAAATGGTGGCCATTTATTGAGGTCTAAATTGGCGGATTCCAATGAAGGTGGCGTAGCCGCCGGCTATTCGGTTATTGATAGCCCTTTCTTGATCTAAAAATATACCCTTATTTTTTAATTCGTTTACATCTCTGGATGCACTTAAATCGTTTTTATGCCTGATTTGCAATATTTTTACAAAAACGTAGCCCGCATAAAATTTGTGATTCAGATGAGTAATGCTTAAACAAAACAATGAAATTTGAATCGAGTCAAGAGATGTCTTTCTAGAAAAGTGTGAATCTTGAAGATCAGAAGAGAATTTAATAAAAGACTATTCATCGAAATCCATAAAACTAAAAGAACTACAAAATTAAACAAAAATTTGATTACTCTGGATTCTCAACTCTAGTGGAAACTTTCGATTTATTAGGATTATCTACAGGAACTGGAATATCCTTCATAGAAACCACTTCAGAGTCATCAAGTTCAATTTTCTTTTTTTTATCCTTTACTGGATCTTCTTGATCAGACTCTTTTCTTTTCTTGCTCTATGATAATAAAAATAAAAAAATTACTTCTCCATTGATATCTTTTGCTTCATCACCTTTAGTCTCGTTCTCAGTGTCTAATATAGCTTCATTTGGATTTTTCTAAAAATGAAACTTGAAATATTACACGACGTCTTGTTTTCTTGATTTTCTGCTGACAAATTTCCCATTCTTCGTCGCCAAAGACATATCTGGGTAACAAGTTTCTAAAAATTTGTAAACTCCTTAATACCTTTTACAGACTCTAAAGATGATCCACATATTATCCTTATCATAATGTTCCCATCCATGAACAAGAGAAAGGAATTCGCTAGTGGGCCATGAGAGGTCCAGAGACTTGACATTATCTACAAATATGATTATTACTTTAATGGTAGAATGTACCCTTTTTATTGATACATAATCCCATATAAAACTGTGATAAATAAAATTGACTACCATCATCTTTAACATCGCCTTCCGGAAGACTCTTAATAGGCTTAGCAACCTGATTGAAATCGATTATACCACGTACCAACTTATCCACAAACTCAGAATCTTGTTTATCCTCCTTATCGGTTGGGATATCGACAATACAATCGTAAGAAGTAGGATGAGGATGAAGTAAAAAGAGATTATCAACAAATTCTAATTTAGCAATCAATTGTCGAATTTTTGATTCTACCATACCGGTCCATTTCAAATGAGTTTCTTCTAAATTTGATAAGATGTTGATTTGTAGATAAAGTTTGTATTTTAAAAAGAATTCACTCGGTTTAAATAATTCTTTCCAATCTAATTCTTTGTTGAATATCTTCTCTACCTTATCCATACCTCTTTTGAACTCTGATATCATAACAGTAAACGTTGATTGACTGACATTATGTGTTGCGCACATAGAAGGATATGCAGGTGTGATGATAGGCATTTTATGTGCTTTATCAGAAGCATACAACTAAAAACATAAACAAAAAGGGAAAACATTTGGATTCCATATACGCAAACCAAGATGGCAATCTTCGATATGCTTTAATAAAATTGGTTGACTCCAATCCCTATAAAACATTGGATTTTTTTAGTATTACCAAGAATATAACACTCTAAAGAACTTATATACCAAATTAGATGCAGTAGCATTAGGATAAAGTTGACAAACTCGCGCGACTACCATAGCCCAAGCAACACCTCCTAAAAATCCCATGACGTTGGAATAAATGCCTCTTCCTTAAAAATAATAAAAACTAGAAATACTTTTGGCCCAAAGCTTAATACATCTTAAAGTAGTTCTAAATTCTGATATATTTGGAACTAGGCGAAGTATTTCATCTGTAACTCTAGAACCTAAAGATGACAAAAATTATTTACCATTTAAACTTCGCACACATTGCTCATCAATAACTTTAAGAACACTATTATCTAAAAGTTCAAGCTTTTCTGATATAGAAGGTAAAGCCAATTGAGAGAACAGCAAATCAATCTAAAAATATTAATTCAATTGAAATACAGGTATATCAGAAAATATAAACTTTATAACAGGAACATAAGCATCTTCAACTTTCTAAAAAAATTAGTTTATATAAAATCACAGTTAATTCCTTCACTTCACTTCTTTCTTTTAAAGCATCATATAAAACCGAAAAGAAATCTTCTCTAGAAACATGTTTAGGAACAACACAAAGGGTATCAATATCAGCACCTGAATATATATTAATTTAATGAAATGAATTTACCTGCGGTATGCACTCCTAATCTATACGATCCAAAAGTGAATATTTTTCCACCAGATTCAGAAGCAATACTATCGGGTAATTTCTTATTAATACTGACTTGATAAACAAACTTTTTAACCATTTGATCAAGCTTACCTAACACTATTTCTCTAAGTAAATTATTAGGAATTAAGTAACCTTTTCCTTGCTTCTTCATTGCTTTCAAATAAACCTTCTTTTTTTAAACAAGTGATTAAATCTTCGGTTTCTTTTATCTCAACTGGAGTCGGTTCGTCTAATGAGATTGGTGGTGTTGTTCCGAGATATTTAGTCTTCCTTTCTATAACCCTAATACACTTTATTTCTTTGACAAGTTACATTTTTCTGAAAAGTTGGAAAATGACTTTTAGACAAGCGAGGCTATGCATTTACATTAACGATAAAATAACAAATTAAAATTTAGAGTGAATATGCCTAATTGTGATCGGAAATTGCATAGGTTCACTTAAACTAAACAAATTATACAAAATGTAAATTTATATTTATAACAAGTTTATAATATATTTATTTTGACGATAATCTACAGTATTTAATTGATATAAAATCGATAAGCTTATAAGAACGTTGTGTTTTTTACCTTAAAAAGCTACACTTTTGCCACATTTGTAATATGGATTTTCTAATTGTGATAATCCCGACTCCTAATTGTGATATTTATAATTTTATTATTAAAAAGGAATATTAAAGCAATAAAGCAAAATATAAAATTTATTGTCTGCTTATATCTTGTTTTTCTTATTTATGTCCTTTTTTAGCTATTTTAGTGGACTTTTTAAGAGGTTTCGGATTTGATTCGCTTTCCTGAGTTTATTCAAAAACTGTTCAGTAGTAATGATTTCAGCAACATCGATTCTTTTTTTCTTTCTTGCTACAAATGTAATAGATGGTGCTATTGTTTTCAACAAAATATTCTCAAATTTAGTAATAGAATCATTATGAGAATTACAATTTTCCAAATTATTTTTTGAGCAAAAATGTTGGGGAACAATTGCTCACATCGAAGTAGTTCAAATCTACTTTTTGATATCTTATTTCTGTTTACAGGAAAACTTAAAGAACTGTCACATATCCCTGTCTTAGCAAATCCATTTATAATCACTACAGGGTTTAAATTTCCCCAGATTTTTCTAAATAGATTAGAAAGTTCCGACTTCGGCAATAGTTTTCTAGAATTATGACGGGACCATTCACTTAATTCATAATCCTATTTAGTCTTGACACTACGAAAGACAGAAACGTCAAATGGCTGAAGTAAATGCGATGTATGCGGTGGGATTTTCAAAATAGATACTTGAGATTCGATTGCAAGTTTTACCAAATCAATCCCCACATGTGACAGGTGCCCGTCATATATCAAAATTGCTGGTCTCTGCTTAACATTTGGCAAAAAGTGGTCCTTAAACCAACTATAGAAAACCGATTTTGTCATCCAGCCTTTTTCAGATACAGCATAACTAGTCCCGGGAAATGATTCATTACCAAAAAATGTGCTCCAGATGTATTTATCTTTATTTAATATCAAAGGTACCATCTTCTCACCCATGGGATTCACACATGCTAGCACTGTAGTTGATGTACGCCCGTTTCCAAACGAGATTCGTTTAGAATCTTCACCAACTACCGAGACAGTTTTTGTACTAATTGCATCTGACTTAAAGGCGGACTCATCGTAATTATAGATAGAACTTGGCTTATTAGATAAATCCAATTCTGTAATCAGATTTTCGAGCTTGTCAAAAAAGTCGTAGACAACAAATGGGTCTTTAGACTGACGTTCCCTAGAACTTTCCAATATTTTGGGCTTTTTTAAGCTAAGACTATTTCGAATACAAAAGCTTCTGAACCATTTATCGCCAGGTCGGTCATCTTTAAATATATTTGTTATATTTCCAAGCTTGATAAGCTCTTGAATTGAATCTAGTAATTCGCATTTAGTTAATCCAGACCCCCACTTGTTCATTGTTTTTAGCAATTGAGATATAGAAGATTCTTGGATACTCGTCAAAGTTGTAGGCCTACCAGCACATCCTTGCAAATTTTGAGATTTTTCTCTACTATTCCAACACTTATATTTTAGAGTCAATGTAGTTAAAGGAATTCCAAATTTTTTGGCAGAGCTATTTAATGAATCTCCGTTTTCAACCGCGGATAAAGCATCCTTCATATTTTCGACTGTCCAAGAAACTCTACTATTATGGTTTTCTGGTAATATTTGTTTGTAATTTTGATTTAAATTCTACATTTCTTGTCTTGTTTTTGAATTTAAAAAATTGATATTATTTATAGATCGACAAATCCACACATTTTATTATATTCTCGCACATCCGATTAATTCAATTTTAATCATTTTTTCTCTGATAAATTTATTGTAATATTTATATATTATTTATAAAGTCCCTTATAAACTATATCACTACGCCCATTTTAAAGAATTTTTAAATTGATGAATGCAAAATATCAGACTGTGTGGCGTGTACTAGAGGTTAAATATTATTCTTTGGATCCACATATATTCAAATTCAAATATTGTAAAAACTATTAAAACTGTTAGTACGGCGGATTAGTAGAATCAAACTTACTTTTCTAGACATGCTTTAAAGGATATTGCGTTGTATATCGGAGTTTATTTTCGTTCAGAGTAGTCCCCATTTTACTTATTAAATAATTGGTTGATTAAGAATGAGAATAATTTAGATTCATTAAAAATTTGGCTGAATTAAGAGAAGCAAAAAGGGACTACTCTGAAGGAAAACAAAGAGCCATATTATTCGTCTTTTATATATGGGAGTTTATTTTCTTTCAGAGTAGTCCCTTTTTGATTCTTTGCTTAATTCAACCAAATTTTTAATGATTATTAATCAACCAATTATTTAATAAGTAAAATGGGGACTACTCTGAAGGAAAATAAAGTGCCATATATAATAATCAAGTCATAATCTACAAAATTTTATTCTTGATATTAACTGACTAAATTTTAAATCAAAAAAATATGTTTCACAATTATGCACTTCTGCATGAAAATTCATGCAGATTTCCACATACTATAACTGATTATCTATTTTTTTTTACAATTTAGATTTTTATAATCCATTAACAGATAATTTAAGATTATATTTATAAATAAATTTTCTATTAGACAGATCGAGTAATTGTAATCATTACATGTCTGCTTCAAATCTCTGCCGAAATCTGTTTAGCCATAAAACTTTAAAAATAAATTAAATAAATAAAAAACAAATATTGTAAACTTAATATATATTTCTAACGATAGTAGATAATTTCTTTCTGCTTTAATAATTAAGTTACTGATGCGAATAAAATCGACCATCACAATTAGGCACATTGACCCTAATATAAACTCTAATCCTCTTTTTTAATCTTTATTGGTTTACAGAATCATCAAGACTTCTCTTCCTCTTACTGTTATCTATAGATATAAGTGGTGAATCTATGAAATGAGCAGTTGGCTGGGCTGCAACAGGAGAAAGTATACTATCAACAGAGTTTGTCGTAATAAAAGGATTTACAAAATTCATAAACAAAGCATCAGTAGTTGAAAGTGACTGTGGGAAAACCCTAAATCTAAATACGTTAATTACCTTTTGTAAGCAAGATTCTGTTGATTCTGACATGCCTCCACCAGCAGGGAGCAGCCAGCATTCATTGTATGCTGTTAATTTTGCTACAGCAGCAGTTTTATGTCTTGAGGTTAATGCTGTTCAGAATTCACTTAATTTGTTTCATGCAAAATCTAGAAATTTCGATTTCAATGAAGCAACGCAAGATAGCACAAGTGCCAATACCAGCGAAGCACAAGAGATAAAAGAAAGTAGTCTAATTACAGGTAAAGTTTTGAAGTTGAACCGAAGTGAAGACCATAAAGAGGGAACTGAACCGACTGAAAAAGCTACAAAATTGTTGATTCAGCAAGCGTTGAATGGGAGAACAGATGATTGATATTCACAATAAATCGTCATTTATTCTTAAGCCTGTACAGTTAAATAGTTGTGACGGTCCTTATATTAGGGAGACCGATCAAGCCCTCTGTAACCACTTGGAAAAGTGCGGCTCACAGAGCGGCGAGTATTGCAAAGGTTCCCGAGAACTGAACCAAAGCCTCATGTGCTTCAGCAGCACTGAGAAGGACATTTCCACGTCAGTGACTTTTTAAATTCCCCCCTGGGTTGTATTTTTACTATATTATCCAAAGCCCTTGATTCTAAACTAGACTCTATTCTTGATCTAGAAGGTTCTTTCTTGTTGATCTTTGAAGAGTTTTTCTTCATAATAGATTTGGTCGCCATCCGCTTAACCTTATCCCTAAATATCGATGATATATCAACAAATTGGGGATTTTATTGTGCTTTAATAAGTGGTAATATATCATTAACAAGATCTCTATCAGTAATAAAACGATTTATATTATTCTGCTTGGAAACATCTCCAACCAGTGATGTAGTCTTTAATGCTTCTCTTAATGCTTCATTTATTATATCTTCTATCGACATCAGTTTCATACTATGCCTTGAATTGGATTTATCAGTCTCACTATTTGCTCTCTTACTGATTCCAGTTGCATCTTTCTTCGATTTATTGGGCGTTCCGCGCAAAGAGACACTCGAATTTTGTTTAATCATTCCTTTAATAATATACTAATAATATCAAGAC
>NIPM01001136.1:0-27114 GCA_002738285.1 Holacanthella duospinosa | reverse complement strand
TTATTAAGTTATTTTCAATTTTTAAATCAATTACAGCCGTAATTTGATCCAAAAATAGGTAATGCTTTGTTTAATGACCTTAAACAGGAGATTAATGATCAAAATATCAGTCTTAATTCAACCAATTTTAAATGAATTTTGCGTTGCCTTATTTTCACCTTAAATGGGGTTATAAACTTAACTTCCGGTTTTAAAAACTGTTCTAAACAAAAATAAACTCCCATATAAGCCCAAAAATGTTCTATTTGGTTGAGGTCGGGACTTTGACTTGACAAAACCAAAGTCTCAATCTCGCTTTCCCCTAAATAGTTAATAACAATCATAGAAGTGTGTTTAGGGTCGTTATCATGCTGAAACACAAAGTTATTTAGGCCCATAGATGTTGCTGATTGCTTCAAATTGTTTGCCAATATATAAATACATTGATACCTATCCATGATTCCATCAATAAATACTAATATTCCTACTCTTCTGGCTAAAAGGCAACCCCGAACCATCAAACTAGCATTATTGAATTTGAAGATATGTTCTACGTACTTAGAATCTATCCCTTTTCCTGTTCACGTCAAACATGTCTATTACCATCTGAATTATAAAGATTAAATTTGCATTCGTCAGAAAATATGATGTTTTCCTAGTAGGTATTTGGCATAAATGGCCACTTATTGCACAACTCATTCTTTCTGAATATGTTTTTTGCTGACAATAAAGGTTTTCTATAGGGGGTAAGCATTAAATTTACGGTATTTAAGTATCTTCTAATTTTTTCATCAGAAACCTTTTTATTTTGTTTTTTTTTCAAAGAGAATGTCAAATTTTGGGGCACTGGTGGCTGAATTTTCATTGTAAATTGTTTTTATACAATTTATATCATCATTATTAAGAGAATTAGGACATCCAGAACCTTCCTGTCTTGCAATTGGACCACTCTTGTCTTTATTTAACATCTGTGTATTCTAGACCGTGGTATTGATGTCAAATGTTCGATTCTTCTAAAATTAAGTCGTTGATTTTGTAGAGTTACACTTTTACCAAATTCAAAGTCATTAATAAGTACCATTTTGTGTATTTTTATATAATTTTGTAGAAATTTTTTATTGAAATTTTATTGTTAATTTATATATTTGTCTCATTTTTTTGTGGCACTCAATAAATTTTATTTGGCGATTTATCTATGGTTTATTTATAGTATGAAAATAGAAATGTAAAATAAAATTAACGGAATTTCATTTTATTCAATAATTTTATTATTTTTTATTTAAAATCAAAAATGGCCTGACAGTTATCAAAATTATGGTTGTCCCATTATTTAAGTTGCATACTGTATTTACAGTATCTCACAAAAAAATGGGACAACCATATTTTATATGATTGTGAAGCCATATTATCTTTTATACAAATAAAAGAAAAACTATTATATTTATATAGAATATCTTAATTATATTATACGATTTTTTTTCAAAAATTATCAATTATAATAGAATGATCAACAAAATAATTTATTGGGTGTTACACAAAAAATGGGACAAAATATCCCTAATACTTTTAATATCTTCCATTTGCTTTCACAACTTCAACAACACGGTTAGGCATTGATTTTATCCACTTATTTATAAAATTGGCTGACAAATTGTTCTAAATCAATTGAAACTCTATTTCTAGCTCCTTTATGTTAGCGAAGCTTCTTCCATTGAGTTGCTTTTTCATGAATGACCAAATATGTTCGATAGCGTTCAAATCGGGACTCTGGCTGGGCCAAACCAGAGTCTTGATTGATTTCTCGCCTAAATAGTCTCTTACTACCTTCGGTGTATGTATGAATCATTGTCATGCTGAAACACGTAGTCAACAAGGTACATTTTAGCAGCAGATTCTTTTAAAGTATTAACTAATATGCGTAAATATTTATATCTACACATATTTTCTTGAATGAATACCAGAGTTCCTACATTACAAGCAGAAAAACATCTCCAAACATTCAACTCACCTCTGCAAAACTTAATAGTTGTTTCTACATACCTATGATTAAGCCCGTTTTTCGGTTCACGCCAAGTATATATTTTCCCATCTGAATTATAAAGATTAAACTTGCATTCGTCAGAAAAATGATGTTTTCCAAATATGAATCCGGCATAAATATCTACTTATCATACAATTCTTTCTTTTTTGCTATATTTTTTCAATGAGATTAGAGGCTTTCTTATTGGACAATAAGCATAAAATTTTGACTATTTAAACACAATCTAATAGTTTGATCCGAAACCTTTTTGCATTTTTCTCTTCAAATAAAATGTTCAACCTTGGTGCACTAATAGTCGGATTTTCTCTATTAATTTCTAGAACAGTATTAATATGCTCATCATTAAGTGCATAAGGTCTACCAGAGTTTCTTTTACTTTCAATTGTACCTTTTTTGTGATATTTTATTATAGATTGATTTACTGTAGAACGTGGTATTGATTTCATTTGCTCTATTCTTCTAATTGTAAATCCTTGTTCCCGGAAAGACGCTATTTTTCCAAATTCGAATTCGTTTACTTGTACCATTTTAATTTATTTTTTAGAATTTCATTTTACTTATTTATTAAAAAAATATTATATTGCAATTATTTTGTCCCATTTTTTGTGTAAGACCGAAAAAATTCACTTATCAATTACTTAATATTTTATTTTTGATAGGAGAATAAAATTATATAACAAAATAACGATCTGAAAATACGTTTATTTAGTGTATTAGTTTTCTATTAAAAGCTAATTTAATTCAATAGTACAGAAAAATATAATTGTCCCATTTTTTGTGAGACACTGTATATTTAAATCCATAATGATTTATACTTACAGAAAATATTACGCCGTTTCATGCAAAGAGGTAAAGGAAAAAATTCATTATGAGATATAAAAAGATAAAACTTTGTAGTTTATATATATGGACCTTCTACTCTTATTACATCTCTCTATCTTTCAGCTAGCTGCTGAATACCATTCATATGACCCTTTATATTAAGTTCCTGAATAATAATCTCTATTTGTAATTCCAACTCTTCCCACTTGTCATAAACATTTTCTCTAAACTTCCTCTTTAATTTATCAAATCAATTAAAATCAGGTGGACTTATATCTGGACTATATGGAGGATGATTCCAAGTGCGGATTTTGTTATCATCAAAAAAATCCATTACAAGCTTTGATTTATGAGGTCTTGTATTATCCTGTAAAGCCATAGGATACTTGAATTTCTTATCAGGTAGCCATTTTTGTAAAACTTCATTAATAAAGCCTATATAGACTTCTGAAGTTACCGTCTCTTTAGGTGCACAAAGCTTCCAATATTTAACACCATTATAATCCATTGCTATTATAAGCATTCATTCTCTGATAGTTTGATTGAGCTACAATTTCTGGTGAGCTTTTGTCCTTAGTTCTCCAAAATCGAGACTGGTCACGCTGAGGTTTCATATATAAAGTAAGCCAAGTTTTATCTATAGCCAATGTTCTGTTATTAGTGTTTTTTGTTTGGATAACTGCTCCAAATTATATCTACATGCTAATACTCCATGTTCTCTTTGTTCCTGTGTGAGAAAATGAGGAACCCATTTGCTCAATAATTTCTTCATTGTAAATCTTCTGTTAAATACCGATAAACAGTAGCTTTACTACAATTTACTAACATGGAAAGTTCGAGGCACGACCAGGCTCTACTTTGAGCAAGATGTTCTTTAATTTTCTCAATTCTATTTTCTTTTATTAAATGATTACTTGTATCACCTCCTCTAGTGTCTTCAATGCAATTTTGGCCCTTATTAAACTTAGAAACCATATTTTTGACTGTATTATATTTATAGGCCTTTTCTCTTATTGTTTTAACCAATTCTTTGTCTATTATTCCAGAACTGTGGCCTAGAATTAATTCAAATTCGATAAATACACGTTGTTCTTTATCGATTATTGAATTTTTTAATTTTTGTAAGTTATCCATTATAATAATTTAAACAAATATGCTTTAAAAATAAAGCTTAATTTATAGAAAATATTATATATAAATCTTGGCACTAGATATTAATTTGCATATTTATTATTAATTAAAATTCGCTTACCTTTTTGCGTAAAACGGCGTAATATATAAAAAATCTTATTTGTGGCATTTCTATTAGATTTATAGCAGGATATAGAGTAACTTCCTTGTTCTATTTTGGGCACCAAAACCATAAATTGTGCAACCTTTTGAAAATGTTTTGATGGTTTCATTCATATATAAACTATCGTTATTAAGCAAAAGATGTATTTCTTGGATTAACTTTTAATGATACGTGGGCACAATTTTTTCTCATCAATTTTGTCGTGCCGATTTAATGGAATTTCTCTTCTGATTCTATTGTTCTTTCCTTATCATCATTGAGTCTATTTGATTTTTTGTATGCCATTGATATCTATTTTGTTGTTTTTATTACAATTTGTTCTAAGCCATTTGCTGTTTTTATTGGATTTGCAGGCTGTTTTTCTTTAAGAGTTCATTAAATTCTACTTAAATCAGAGCTTCCCAAACTGGGTGGGCGCCCCCCCCCCTGAGGAGGCATGAAGTAGTTCAAAGGGAGGAGCGAAGCATTACTTCGATGATATTGATTCTACAAAATTCGCCTGGATACAGAATCCATTTATTGATGAGCAAGACGATAAGTTTGGATTGTCAATTATTGAAAAGAAAAAAATGATAGAATTATCATGTGATAGTTTATTAAAACAAAGGTTTCAGAACGATAGATTAATTCATTTTTGTTTAAATCGAGATGAAAAATATCAAACATTGTGAAGCAAAGAAATACAAGTAACCTTGCCATTTGTAACTTCATATTTGTGTGAAACAGGATTTTCTGCTTTATCTGCGATGAAATCTAAATATCGTGCTAGTTTAGTAGTAGAAAAAGAGCTACGAATAGCACTCTCTTCAATGAAACCTCAATTTCATAAACTTTGTGCTAATAAACAAGCACATACATCTCATTAAAAATGAATTAATTTAAAAAACATTTTTTTATATGCATTATTAATGAAAGATACTGATTATAAATTAATACACTAATCTTATTTTATTTTTTTAAATTAAGCTTTTTTACCGCTTAAAAAATGATTGTATTATTTTATGAAATTGAATGGAGTCATCAAAATGAAATTTTTTTTAAAGGGAGGCATAATAGCATAAAGTTTGAAAAGTACTGACTTAAATCATACGTTTGCCAAATAAATATAAAATTACGCTCGTATGTAGAATTTATTTATATAATAAGATTTTTTAAAATGTCAGATAATATTTTTGTATTTTTTAATTTTGCCAGGAATTGTTAGACTTGGCACCAGAAGCATTTAAATATAGTCGTATTTTTACTATTTCCATAAATGATCAAATTGATTTTTTACAAAACTTCTTTTATAATGAAATAATTAGTGAGGAAATTAACAATGATTCAATGGACAAATAAAAATCAATTATATAAACCCTTAAGTAAAATATTAAACTTTAACATTTATACAATTCTATTATTTAGAAAGCTAGATAAAAAAAAATTTGTCTGGAGATTTATACATTATCCTGTATATCGACTTGGGATCTTTATAAACCTAGTTTATGATACTTAAATTCTGTCTGCGCCGCTGGTTCACTTGAATTTTGATCGATATTTTTGACTTTCTAACACAAGCTAAGGATAAATATTTATTTTTATTAAATGTACCAAAAGATGCATAAACATCTGAATACACCTGATTATATTAAATTTCACTAGCATTTAACCTCTATTTATTGAGCAATCGACTAAGTTACACAAAAGTTAATGAAATTTCATTGAATGAAAAGATTGGTTTTCCCAACATTATATATAGCAGCTCACTTATAATCCAAAATTCGTTTAATAAAAATCAAGATAATTCTTGAAGGCCATTCTAAGCAAATTCTACTCTCGATTTGCAAACAATACCAATATTCATAGTTGGGTCAATAGTCATATTGTTAATGACATTATTGAGGTTTGTTTCACCTATACTTGTATATACCCTTTCGTTTGACCTTCCTTGTAAATATCTCAAACAAAAATTGTCATTTAGTACATGGATGTCATTAGAAAACCATCTTATACCATCCCTAGTGATAAACTGCATATTAATATAGCTAACACCAACTTAATTAAACACTTCTACAGGCCTTAAGATTAAATGCGTAAACAATCGCATGGCAGTAATAATGATAAAATTATCGATTCTTACATCATAATCTTCATGCCTAGTAATGTTATCGATAAGAAGAGCGATATCAAATCTATTATCGTTAATATTAAGAACAGATCCATGGTTAAGTACAGCTCTAAGTGTAAACATTCCTAAAGCTACATAATCTCCTGGTTGCGAACGATTAAAAAACCCATCTGGTAAAAAGATGGTATTTACCCGAACTGGTTGCAAGTTATTAAGGTCGCCCTTGCCTTGAGCCGCTTCTTCTTGTTCTTCTACAAACGCTTGTTGCATTTTACTACAGAAGGCTACCCTATTAATGTCACCCCTATTAGTGTCGCATAGTACTAATACAGACAGAAACATGAAAAATTTGTGTTGTTTAACTTCAGATTAAACTAAAATTTTACTCAAAATGTCTCGGAATAACTTTAAAAATCTTGGAGGGAAATACAAACTATGTTTAGTGTCGCATAATTTTTAAATTTTTACAGCTTAATAAACAAATGAAAAATTAATCGATGAAAAAATATATAAACCTCATTTTAAATATATAGAACAAAATGAACAAACGTAAGAAAATCAATATAGTGAAAATAAGCCAACGCAAGGAAATTCGAAATGAAATCAATCGTGGATTTTCAAAAAGTGAAATAGCAAAAAGATATAATGTAGTTACTAGGGGTATCCAACGAGAACAAAAGCGCATCAGCTTGGAGTGGAGATACCATTAGATTTATCCCCAAATAGACAAAAAGCGAGAAAGATACTATACTGCGAAGTTGACTGTTTTTTATCTGAAACTATAGATTCATTAAGGGCTGTTGGGTTTCCTATATCTGGACAATATGTCAAAATATTGGCGCATAAGAGAACTAAAGAAATAATAGATGATCCAAATACTCAATATGAAATTAAAAAGAAGCATAGTGATGCTAGATTCTGCAACAATTGGCTGGTATATTTTAAAAAGCGATATTTAACTAGATCAGTTCGAGTTAACGGAGAAAGATGGTCACTTCCACCTAATTATGAAGAGCTCATGAAGCCTATACTTGATGAAATGGCGCTTAAAAAAGTTCCATTGAATAGAGTCTTCAACTGGGATGAAACAAGGTTTTTCTTCCGTTCTTTCCCTAAATATACTCTCTTAAAAGTTGGAGATGGTGGCTCTGGAATGAAAAATGACAAGTCTAGACTGCCTGCTCATTTAATGATTAATAGAGATGGCTCATATAAAGAAATGGTAGTAATTGGTAAATCGAAGTCACCTAGAAAAACTAACAGCCAGTATTTTAAAGAGAATAAAGTTAAATACTACTCAAATAAGACTGCTTGGATGACAAATAAGATCTTCGAAGAGCTGCTTTAGAGTTCGATTCGAAATTATCAGAACCGGTTATATTAATTTTAGACAACTTTTCAGGTCACTATATATCTAATTCAGTTGTTTTAGATTATATAATCCCTGTCTATTTGCCCCAAACACAACATGTAAGTCTCAACCTCTAATGCTGGCATAATTGCATCATTTAAAATGAAATATAGAACAAAAATGCTATCATATTGCTATGAATTAATGCTAAGTGGCCAATTTAATATCAATAAGGTTACAGTTTTTAAGGCGATTGCTTGGATGAGACACGCTTTAGAAGAGGTAAACCTCTGAAACAATTAAAAAATGTTTCATAACATTTTCCGAAGATTCGTTTGGACCAATCGAAATAAACGAACAAGATGTTAATGATTTAGAACGAGTTCAAAATATTATGTCAAATTATGTTGGATATGATGTACTTTTGAAGAACGTTGTCGATTATGCTTTTTTAAGAGAAGAACTGACTGAAAACGGTTCATTTTTTGATGTGAGTGCAGAAAATCAGACCAATATTATGAAGAAGATAAAAGTATAATTATTAAAGACCAAAATTGACTTTATAATGATATCAACAATATTATTGATTATTTTAAGGCTTTAGGCGACATAGAAGAAGTAAAAAATTTAAATGGTTCTAAGAAGAAGATTTTACAACATTTAAAGTTTCAATAAATCAATCTTTTATTTTACATTTCTATAATATTTTTCATTTTTCGTAATTTTTTAGGCGACATTAATAGGATTAGTGTCGCTAATTTTATTTATTTATTTTGCCCACAAATAGCGACACTAATAGGGTACCCTTCTGTAAATCAATTGCCTTTTTGATTTTACTAATTTGTTGTTTTAATTGGAATGACGTATGTATCTATTTATTTTTCTATACAATCATATGATATAATGCCATTTCAAATTTTAAATCGAAAAATGCTATATGAAGCCTGTTTTTATCTCAAAAGGAAATAGTTAAGTAATATGAGTGTAATAGATTTTGATAATTAGTAACATAAAAGTAAAGTTGATTTTTATTAGAAACGGGTAAGCTGAAAGAGGAGAAAATATCATAAAAATGAACTTAATGAAAGTTATAAAGAAAATTTGTGAGCAGGTTCTAGGAGTATTAACTTTTTAATCTTATTAATAAAAAGTCATTCAATCTTAATTTGAAATCCAATTTTTGGATTTTGCAGTGATTTCAAAATGAAACGTGTTAAAAAAACGGGAAATGACGTCAAGATTTTGAATTTAAAGCAAATAACTTTAATAAAAATAGTCAAGTAAAATATTTGAAATAACTATATAGATACCAAGAAACAATAGACAAATGTTTTGGAGTTTATATCTCTTCAACTTATAGAGATGGAAAAATAATTTCCAGGTTTCAAATTCTCAATGAGACAATGAATAAGAAGGTATATAGTTACAAAATATACCAAGTAAATTACTTCTTTATTTCTTATGTTTAGGATTATCGGGTATATAATTAGACATTCAAAGAACAAGCAATTATTTATGATCAAAACTTAATTGAATTAAAAAGTTATATAGGAAACAAGGCATATAAACATAATATTTATTCAAAAAATAATATCATATGTTGATATAAATCTAAAAAGTTTGAATTTAAATGAAGAAATGTATGCTTTGATTGGTGGATAAATCGACACTATATACTTCAAAACTTTTGAATATTTAAATAATACATGTAATAACCAAACTCCCCTAACGAAGTAAGGGCAAATGGCTAGTTAGTAACATAAAAGTAATCAGAATTCTAGGGAGTTTAACATATATTAGAATTATTTAGTCATTGGTTCTTTATTAATCTCTTTTTATATATTTTGGTAATCAATATATAGAAGCAAATTTTATTTAAATAGATTCAAAGCCCTGAAGTAGATAACTTTAATAACCAACCAGATGAATTGAAAAAATCCTACATCATTAAAGTTTACTACAAGTCTAGGATCACGAATATTCTCCAATTTCTCATTTTTACAGGGTAGGCCAAAGATATAGTCCAACGAGGTCAAAGGTATAGTCTGCTAAAGTTAAACATTAAAAATCGTATATAGCTACATTATTCGCAAAATTTAAAAATAACACAACCTCATATATCTAGAAAAAACTTTTTTCCATTAACTTATCAATTTTTTTTGAAAGGCCTGGAAATGGTTTGTAAGGTGAGGAAGACTGTTACGAATGAAATTTTCAACATTGTTAAAGATATGTTGAAAAAGGAAATAAAAGTCAAGCATATATCTTAGAGTTTAGATTTGTCTGAGAGAAAAGTCACAAGAATTACCAAAAAGATTGACGCGGGTGAAGGATTCATAAGCTTTAAAGACAAATATAAAAATAAGGTAGAGGAAAGGAGATCACAACCTCAAGAAACCATGCAACATATCCGTAATATCGTAGCTCGTAATAACGAAGTTATAAGAAGTGAGATAAAGGAACAGGTCCAAAATGAAAGCGGGGTAATGTTATCATTATTATCTGTGGGACGCAAGCTTAAGGTCTTAAACATTACAAGAAAAAGACTTACTATACACTGCCCATCAAAAGTGATTCAGTGTTTGGGAAATTCGAACTTAAATAGTAATTCATGAATGAGTAAGTCTTCAAGCAAGCTAATACTCATATGGTAGATAGATACAGCCTTTTTCTATAACATTAAAAATATTATAGATATATTTTAAATATTGATAGAGTTATGATTGCTCAAAGTTGAAAGAAGGTGATTCAGTGTTTAGACGAATTTTTTTAAAAATGAAAAAGCAATAGATTGTGTGCCCAGCCTTTGTTTTTCTGATCTATTTGAGTCTTCTAGGCATTGACCTAACAAGCTAAAGACATACTTCAGCTGAAATATTGTTCCATATATCTTGAATTCTCTCCCAAAGTTCATCTTTGTCTTTACATNTTTTTAGCTCTCATTTCATATGATCCCATAGATGCTCAATTGGGTTAAGGTCAGGAGATTGTGCAAGCCATCTCATTACCTTTATTTCGTTTCTTTTGAACCATTTTTATACTTGAAGCGGTATGAGAGGACGCATTGTCATTTTGAAAGACAATTTTAGATTTGTCCAAGTCATATAAGTCAATTGTATACATCAACTCGTCATCCAGAATACTCTCATATATCTGTCTTAATTGTGACGGTAGTTAAGATGTTTCTATGGTTTGTGGTGATGAAAGCATAAATCCTCAAACCATAATTGATCCACCACCGAATTTTTTTGATTGAGTAATATTGTGATCTCTGAGTGGTTCCCCGATTTTTCTAAAAGTTCTATCACGTCCATCAGATCCCTCTATATTTACTTTAGTTTCATCTGACCATATAACCATATCCCAGTCCTTATTTTTACAATTTCTGTGTTTTTTCAAATTCTGATCTTGCTCGACGATGAGATTTTTTTAATTGTTGGCATTTCTTTTTGTATCTAGATACGATGTTGCTACGTTTTAATATGCGCAGTATAGTACTCGAAGAGGCGGATATTCCTGCATAGGTCTTGAGTTCTCGCTGTATTTTTGTAGAGTGGAGCATTTACCACTTGTTGCTAATCTTCCAATATATTTTTCATCATACTTATCTAGGACCCGAATACGACCTATTACAGGCTCTGGAGTATTTTTTCAACTCTATTTATTACTCTGGACACTGTTGCTTGTGAAACTACAACAATTTCAGCTATTTTTCTTGAAGATTTTCCATTTAAAGCAAGTTCGTTAATTCTTGTTTCAATGTTCTTCTTGTCATACCAAATAAGCCTTGATACCTTCTGTTAAGGATTTGAAATAAAAATGAACAATTTTGCGGTATTTTAGAATGTTCTAGAATGAAAAATTTGTCAAAACACTGAATAACCTACTTTCAACTTTGAACAATCATATCTCTATCAATATTTAAAATATATCTATAATATTTGGATGTGTTATAGGCAAAGCCTATATCTATCTACTATATGAGTATTGGCTTGCTCGAAGTCTTACTCATTCATGAATTACTATTTAAGTTCGAATTTTCCAAACACTAATCACTTTTGACAGGCAGTTTAGTTCCAGTCGAAAGAAATTGTACAGATAATTGAATGCGAGAGCAATATATGCTGCAGAAATTTCCACTTACGCAATTCCTGATTTGGTTTTCTTAGACGAGACAGGATTCAATTCTCATAAGCTCGATCATATGGATACTCTCCAGTAAATACAAAGGCATATAAAACAGTTCCCGCCAATAAAGGGTGTAACATATGTGTGCTTTGTGTAATTGATTTTAATGGAGTGGTGGGGTACGAAGTTAAAAGAGGACCTTATAACACGGAAAGATTTATATAATTTATTGAAACCCATCTGATAAGTTATTTCTCAAGGAACCAAAGAAAGATATTGATAATGGACAATGCGAAATTCCATCACTTCAGAGAAGTTTTGGAAAAATTGAGGATTTGTGGAATAGCTCATAAGTTCTTGCCTCCATATTCACCTCAATTAAATCCTATCGAGGAATTTTTTTCTATGGTTAAATCTAGATATTGTTCAGTTAGAAACAATCATGAAGGGATAGAGTCTGCTCTGAGCGAGGTTATGTCCCAGAATTTTGCCGAACAAATTAATGCCTTTTACGGACATAGAGAATATTTTGAAAAAGCCAGGCAAAGGCAAGAATTTATTTAATAAAATTTCATGTTTTTTCAGTTGAATCGTTTTTCTTCTTATTAAAGAGTTTACACAATTTTTTTGTATTTTGCTTAAAGATTCTTTTTGACTATATCTTTGGCCCCTTTGGACTACATCTTTGGCCTAACCTGTAATCTCCTTTTCCTGCAATAAAGGTTTTATTACATCAGGAATGGCATCTTCATTGTCTTTTACAAATTATTCTACTTTACAGAACGCGTCGAGGTTTGGATCAAATACATCTAATTCGACCTCAATATGTTCTTTTATATAGTCTCTTAATTGCCAACGAATAACCCATGTTACTTCATTAACTTTTACGAATTTTTCAGTGTTTTTTAATTCTTCTAAAGTCTCTTGATGAGAATATTTAAACCTGTTGATCGCAATGATAGGAGGCATATATTTAAATCCTTCTGCCATATTAACAACCTTTAAGTATTTTTCGCGAGTCATAACGATAGCCTGTATAACAATCTTGCCGGCATTATTTCCTAGAGGTAATACAAAAGGAGCGCCAGGTACATTACTTTCTCTTTGGATGTCTCCTAAGACTTTTAATGGATCATTTGGATCTACAGTTAAATATGCCGGAGCAGGAAGATTATTACGATATTTCCGTGTACCATTTAAATAAGGAGAATATGGATTTCCATAGAATATATCTAAAGCTCGGAGTATTCTATTGTATTGTGCTTGGTCTGGTATTTGTACTTCTTCGTTTCTTGTGCCTTTCATCTTAATTTGAAATGATTCATAGGTTTTCATTTCAAAGTTCTTAAACTTTTTTGTCAATCCGACCTGAAACCAACATGTTTTACTTAAAGCACCTTATAAAACCTGTCCCTTAAGTTCTAAACATATCCTTTAAAATTTTTACTAGGTTAGCTTTATTCGTAGAGAAAACTGGAATAAATTGTAACATTATTCGGAAACAAAGACAAGAGAATTTAAAAAGATGGCCACAAAATACTATCATTAAATCTATCAATATATAACGCCTCTTTTATTATTTGGTATATTGTCCCGAATTTAGATTTGAAATTAATCCCTAATCTGTAATAAAGAACTGAGCACAAACATATATTTATTGGTATTTCCTTTTTAAAGCCTCATTTAAGGTCAATAACTTTAAATTGATCTTTGACATCATATAGCAACCATAAGGCTCTTTTAAATTGATCTTTGACATCATATAGCAACCATAAGGCTCTTTTAAATTGTTGAAAAATATCAAGAAGAACCCTCCAACGATAAACCAGATATATGTATTAACGAATCGCGACATCAAAAAGGAGTAAAATCAATATCTCTTTCTGAGTAATAAAGCGAGAAAGCTGAATATTCGGAAAAAATGGAGCCGCGATAAACCTATTAAGTACAATTTATTAAATAAAAAAATTATAAAATTTTTAAGCATATTTTTATCATGATCATAAACTTTAATAACCATGGCCTATTGCCTCATGATTATGTACGAAAACAGGGTTATTCAAGATCCAGGAACTAAAAAACCTCTAAATATCTTTTATCATTCTCATTATAACTATGAGATTAGAGAAGAAATCCCAAATAATAGCACCGTGTGAGTAATGTAAAAATTTACACCTCTGGGATATGTTCCGTAGAAATTAATGATTAATATTTTAAAACTAAGTGTGCTAGTATTAATACAATCTTTTGAATTAAACTTGATTATCAAAAAAGTATTAATACAATCTATCAAATCTCATGTTTTTAAAGCTTAATATCTTTTTATTTTTCTTAAAGCAGCTTTTGGGCATTTCTCAACTTTTCAGAGCGTAATCAATATATCCAAAAATATGTTTTACCTTGGAAAAAATTATAGCACTTTCTATTCATTTATCTCATAGCTATAAAAAAGTGCAAATAATGTATACAAGTAGCAATTGGCAAAGAATATCAAGTTCTAAATAACCCTTGTTGGATCTAAAATGAAACCCCCCCCCAAAAAAAAAAAATATTAAGCAAAAAAAACAATATAATTAATCATAGCAAACCTTTCTTCTTCAAACTTAAGCAAAATTTCTTCCTATCTATCAAAAAATTATCAAAAATATATGTACGATTCAATTGTGGCTCTTCAATTGATTTAGGAGCTTCTGTCGCATTTAAACGTTTTGATTTCAAAGATAATCTCGGTCTCTTAATCTGTTCTTTCTACGCATAAAATTTAAAAAATGAAATACCTCAACAATAACGGGATCAGGTTTGATCGTTTCTAAAAGAGAAGGGTTTAAGATCAAAGATTGTGGCTTCGCATACAATTGTGTATATCGTTTAGCATTATATAAGTAGAGAACTCTATTATTCTTATACTCCTCTGCCTAAACACACAATATAAAAAATCAGAGATGATACGATATTGACTTCGAGGGGATCATCAATGTTAGGTGAACCCATAAGTACTTTAATTGACAATAATACAGTACTGATATTCCAACTAGGACTCCAAGAACCCTAAATGATGTCAAATAGTGTGAAATTACTTTTGGTGGCATTTTGAGGTTATCAAGGCAAATTTTACCTGATTCATCAATATTAGGATGATAAATCTTAGTTGTGAATTCTATTCTAGGGGGATCTTGTGGATATATAGTACTTAAATGGACTTTTAATTGAAATATTCCACCTTCGTAAGGCGTCCCTGATGTACCGTGAATTTCTAATTCAAAATTCGAGGTTGGAGATAGTTACTGGCTTCAAATTCATTGAGTTTGTCTGTCGGGTAGCATTCGATACCTTCTTGTTTGTCTAGTTTGGTCATTATTTCGATCTCTTTTTTGACACGCTCGCGATTCATTTCAAAAGCTTGAAATTTCAAATTTCTGGTTTATGAAAAAAGTTCTAGAGAGTTTGTAATTTTGACTCAATTTCGCATTTATCATTTTCGATTTTACTATTTTATTTAAATGATTTTTTCTGTGACTATAAAAATGTTTTGATCAATTTTACATTTTGTAAATATTCTTAATAAGTCTGTACATTGTACCATCATTAAATTGATTATCAGTTGCTAGTTTATCCATATCTAATCTAAGTCTAGGGATTTCAATATTTTTGTAAATGCTAAACAAGGGTTCCCTCAAATTTAAGCAAGCTTGTTTACAAACTTTTAAAAAATTCTGACCATGAACGAAGAAAACAAGAGAAAGAGCATAGTGAAAGACGAACCTAAAGGTAGCCTTTAATAAAATTAATATTTAATTAGATAGTATTGAATTTGGTTAGCTTATTTCATTTATTTTTAGACTCCCAGCCAAAGAAGAGAAGTGGAAGAAAGAAATTAGACGCCGAAGCAGCTACAGTACAATATAATCAACTTAATTTTGATAGAAACGAGCCGCACAAAACAGAGAGGCTCAAAGAGCTTACCGGGAGAGAAAAGAGAACAAATTGAAAGAATTAGAAACCAAAATTGAAGAGTTAGAAAAGAAGAACGAATCCATCAATAACAAGAACAAGGAATTGGAATTAAAGTTGGAGAATATGATGAAAAAGAAAATAGAGAATATGAAGCATTCCAAGTTTACTTTTATGGCCCCAGTTTCGCCACCAGAAACAACCGACATTAATGCTTTCTTGAAAGATCTAGAGACTTCCAATATCTCGGCAAGCTCTGATAAACTTATTACATTTATGAGTAAACCAAAAACGCAGTTAAAGTTAATATAGATAACAAAAAAGGCACCTCTTCCGAATCGGAAAACTCGAATCCCGAAACGAATCACAATGACAGTTTCCAAAGCTACAGAGACGATATCAACATATTGAACGAAGTAGATTTAGATTGGGGAAATATATTACTGAATGATCCATTTGATAATATCGATTGCATCTTGGCCAAAAACGATACCGAGCCTACTCAAGTGGATCAACCACCTAACTTCGACTTGGATGGCTTGTGTGAATTTATGAAAAAGAAAGCGCAATGCTCAGCTAGCTGCACCAACAATGGAGTTCTGCCATGATTGCGATGTTTTGTACCTTTACTTTGTCTATTGCTTTAAAATACACTTTTTTCTATTATGGCATCATTTAGCCAGTTTTTGGCTCATGCTTCATATTTTAGTTGAAAATAATTGTTTCATCCTTTTGTAAACAAAGTTTATCGTTTTGATTTTCATGTGATTTGGAGACGTTCCATTTTTGATCTGTTCGGTTGCATTCATTGTTTTTATAAAATCGATGAAACATCGAACAAAGAATACGAAGAAGCGTAGCAAGCTTATGGGCATCTTCAACTTGGGAAAATCATCCGCCAAAGTCAAAAACACAAAGCCTCCTGTTAAATCTCCAACTAGAACATTTAAAGATGAAACAGCTTTATCTTCTCTGCAAAGTAATTATAATCTTTAATTTGGTAGAAAAAACTAACACTGATTTAAGCTCCAGACTTGAAACAAATAACCAACCTCAAGAGAAAAGACAAAATGGGATTAATAGACTTATAGAGAGTTATTCAACTATATTCACTCAAGATGAGGAGGAATTGCTTCAATCTTGTCAACCTAAATCTGTTTCGACTGTGAAAGATGGATTTCCAATGGATTCGGATGAAGAGTCTTTTGAGTTGTTCTTGGATACAAATTCAAACAAGATAACTTAGCTATATTTTTATAAACATTTTGTTAAATACAAAATTTTGGATGGATGCAATTTGAATGAATGCAAAATGGTAATTGATAAACTTTAATAATAAATTGGATAATAAGGGGACGAATAAGTAGCCGAGAACGTATTCAAGCCCGAATCCGCTTGCATAGTGCCCGGATAGCCGTGATTGACACTGGAGTCACCACCAGTGTTGGTTTGAGTAACAACTTGATGGAAGCCATTACCATTGTTAGCAGCGCCTGAAGATCCTCCGGTGGTTTGAGAATTGGCAGCGTTTTGATAGCCGTCAACGATGTACGTTGCTGCTCCCAGTCCGGTGATTGCAGAGTTGGTGTAAGTTGGTTGGCCATACCCCCCACTGGATCCGGCGTTGGCACTTCCGCCGCTGTTGGAGTTCACTGATCCTCCAACACTGTTCCCCGAAGTATTTGATGAGCCATTGGAATTGGAAGTATCGCAGTTGATTGCATAAAGAAGAGAAAGATATTTGAACATTTGATATCTTAATTAAGCTTTTGGCCTCGATTTATACTTTTTCAGAAGGGAGAGTTCTAAGGATTTTAATTGATTCTCCTGGTTTCTGGTTTTTGACTTTTCCTCGAGGAGTTAATAAAAATAGCAGGAGTTAAAACTCCAATGAATCATCAATATCTCAAATAATTGTTCTATGAAAACTTTTTTAATCTTCTTTTCGATGGTGTGAATAGTTCAAAGAAATCTTGAAAAATAAGTAACCATTTTTAGATGAATTTTATATCAAATATTTGTATTAGCCAAACAGTTTCATCTAAAAATATCTCCACCATTAATTTCAATAGACTGGCAACTATGAATCTTCTGACCATTTAAGCAAAGAGGATTTTTTGGTGGTTTGCATAATTCACAAGATAACTTTAAAGAACCATCAATTTACAGTTTTTTAGGATAAAATGCACCTTATGGTGCAAACTTAGTTTTGATTGATATTGTCATTTATCTTCTAGCAATGGTTTTCTTTTCATTACAATCTATTTCACTACACTCCTCGTCAAAAAGAATTACCACACCTTTATAGAAATAATGAGAAGAGCTTTAATAAAAATAATAAATCAGATGTATAAAGAAATAAATTTAAGTTATTATAGTATTAAAAAATTTTAAATATAAAATCATCATTTAATTTTATAATCAAAAATTCATTTTTTGTGGTGTCAAAAAGAATTACCATACTTGGGAAAATTCGATTTTACTTAATAAGAGAAGCTTTTATTTAAAAATAAATAAGTTAAAGTAATTGCTTGTTAGTCAATATGTATACAGAAGAAAAACTAAATGAAATAAAAAGAATGTATATGAATTATAAGAGTATTAGAGTCGTGTAAAAACTGTCTAATGTATCAATTAAAACTGTTAATAATATTATTAAAGATAAAGAAAATAGGCTTGAAATATAACGGGGAGACCCAAAAAATTAATCGAACGCGATACTACAAGAATAAAGAGATTTTGCAAGGCAAAACTTAAAAAAGGAAATATACTAAATTCTAATAAAGTCAAAAAAACCTAAAATTAGACGTTTCTCAAAGTACTGTTTCTAGAAAACTTAAAGAAATAGGACTTACCTACAGTTTTGTACAAAAAAAATACGATTAAATAGTGATCATATGGCCTCCAGACTCGAATTTGCCAAATATCATTTGATACAAGGAACTGACTTTAAAAAAGTCGTGTTTAGCGATGAAAAGCGCTTCAATTTTGATGGTCCAGATAACATTGGTAGCTTTTTTTATAATGAAGGTGATAAAATACTTAGGCTATCAAGAAGTAAGCGTCAAATGGCTGGTGGAGGGGTCATGATTATAGGTGCTATATCAAGTAATGAAAACTTTAAAATCAAAGTAATTGAAGGAAAATGAAACTCTGAAAAGTATATGGAGGACTTAAAGAATACATTTTCTCCTTTTTGTGATCAAGAATTAGGAGAAAATAATTGGGTGTGGCAGCAGGACAATACAAAAACTCACACCGCCCATAAAGTACTTGATTTTCTTAACTCAGAAAAAATTAATAAAATTGACTGGCCAAGATGTAGCCCTGATATAAACATAATAGAAAATGTCTGGTCTATAATGGTATCAAAAATTTATTCAAATAACCAGTATGATAGAAAGGAGGAGCTTATTAAAGCAATAAACAAAGCTGCTAATGAAATTGAAGAAGAAACAATATTAAATCTTTATGAATCAGTTCCAAAGAGATTAATAAAAATAATAGAGTTAAATGGAGCTCAAATAGATTATTAGTTAGATCAATAAACTTTTATTTTTATTTAAAAATCGAAGTTTCCCAAGTGTGGTAATGTTTTTTGACACCACAAAAAATGAATTTTTGTTATAAAATTAAATAATGATTTTATATTTAAAATTTTTCAATACTATAATAACTTAAATTTATTTCTTTATACATCTGATTTATTATTTTTATTAAAGCTCTTCTCATTATTTCTATAAAGGTGTGGTAATTCTTTTTGAAGAAGAGTGTAGCAGGGTAGTTATATGGGACTTTATTCAAAGTAGTCCATTTATTAAATAATTGGTTGAACAAGAGTGAGAATAATGTAGATTCATTAAAAATTTGGTTGAATTAAAAAGAGAATCAAAAAGGGACTACTCTGAAAGGAAAATAAAATGCCATATTACATTAGTAATTCTAACTCAAATCACATTATCATTATGGTGTTTTCAAATTGATACCATAAATGTCCGATTATAAGACTTTATAATAAAAAAGTGAATCTCAGAAGGTTTTTTTTGCGGATTTTGTTGTTTTTAAGAACACTTTATAATGAAATCTTGCAAAAAATACTTCTAAATAAATAGATTTCTTAAAAAAAAAGTTTAGCTTTTAAAAAACTGGTATTTAGGATTTTACTTGGTCTTTTAGTTGAGCACGTCTTATAATCAGTTGTTTACGCTCACTCGTTTTTATTAGGGCGAACCGCGCAAAGAGGAACTCGAATTTTGTTTAATTACGCCTATAATAATATACTAATAATACACTGCCTGTCAAAAGTGATTCAGTGTTTGGGAAATTCGAACTTAAATAGTAATTCATGAATGAGTAAGACTCCAAGCAAGCTAATACTCATATGGTAGATAGATACAGCCTTTATTTATAACATTAAAAATATTTAGATATATTTAACTATTGATAGAGATATGATTACTCAAAGTTGAAAATAGGTGATTCATTGTTTTGTCGAATTTTTTTAAAAAAATGAAAAAGCAATAGATTGTGTGCCCAGCCTTGGTTTTTCTGATCTGTTCGAATCTTCTAGGCATTGAACTAACAAGCTAAAGACATACTTCAGCTGAAATATTGTTCCATATATCTTGAATTTTCTCCCAAATTTCATCTTCGTCTTTACATGGTGGTCGAATTTTTAGCTCTCTTTTCATATGATCCCATAGATGCTCAATTGGGTTAAGGTCAGGAGATTGTGCAAGCCATCTCATTACCTTTATTTCGTTTCTTTTGAACCATTTTTATACTTGAAGCGGTATGAGAGGACGCATTGTCATTTTGAAAGACAATTTTAGATTTGTCCAAGTCATATAAGTCAATTGTATACATCAACTCGTCATCCAGAATACTCTCATATATCTCAGAATTAACACTGCCATCAATTCTACAAAGATACCAAACACCTGATGAAAGCATAAATCCTCAAATCATAATTGATCCACCACCGACTTTTTTGATTGAGTAATATTGTGATCTCTGAGTGGTTCCCTGATTTTTCTGAAAGTTCTATCACGTCTACTAGATCCCTCTAGATTTACTTTAGTCTCATATAACCATATCCCAGTCCTTATTTTCCAAATTTCTGTGTGTTTTTTCAAATCCTGATCTTGCTCGATGATGAGATTTTTTTAATTGTGGGCATTTCTTTTTGTATCTAGATACGATGTTGCTACGTTTTAATATACTCAGTATAGTACTAGAAGATGCGGATATTCCTACATAGGTCTTTAGTTCTCGCTATATTTCTGTAGAGTGGAGCATTTACCACTTGTTGCTAATCTTCCAATATATTTTTCATCATACTTATCTAGGACTCGAATACGACCTATTACAGGCTCTGGAGTATTTTTTCAACTCTATTTATTACTCTGGACACTGTTGCTTGTGAAACTCCAACAATTTCAGCTATTTTTTTTGAAGATTTTCCATTTAAAGCAAGTTCGTTAATTCTTGTTTCAATTTTCTTCTTGTCATACCAAATATGCTTTAATACCTTCTTCTAAGGATTTGAAATAAAAATGAATAATTTTGCGGTATTTTAGAATGTTCTAGAATGAAAATTTTGTAAATTTGAAAAATTTGTCAAAACATTGAATCACCTACTTTCAACTTTGAGCAATCATATCTTTATCAATATTTAAAAATATCTATAATATTTGGATAAGTTATAGAAAAAGCCTGTATCTATCTAGCATATGAGTATTGGCTTGCTCGAAGTCTTACTCATTCATGAATTACTATTTAAGCTCGAATTTCCCAAACACTGAATCACTTTTGACGGGCAGTGTACATGCAACCCCAATGTGACCAGATCCGATCTTGGAGAAATAAGAATAAAGACCCACCTGAAGTTGTCCTTCAATCTAAATATGAAAAAAAGAATGCTAATATTAGCAATGGATTTTCAAGGTGTTGCTTATTGGAGCTCTGTGCTCCTAAAGAGACTGTAACTTCAAATATCTATAAAAACTTCCTAATCGAATTATTGCACAAATGGTTTCCTGATAAGAAATTCAAGGTACCTATAATATTATATGATAATTCTAAGCCGCATAAATCAAATCTTATAAAGCAGTATTTTATAGATGAAAATATCCGGATTTGGGATCATTCTCCCTATAGCCCTCATATTAGCCCACCTGATTTCAATTGTTTTGGGCAATTAAAGAGGAAGTCAAAGGAAAACATTTATGATGATTGGCATGAACTAGAACTTCAGCTTGAAAGTGCAATTCAGGAGCTTAATGCTAAAAGTTTTATGAATGGTATCCAGAAGTACACGAAAGATTGAGAAGTGTAATAAATGCAGAAGGTTCGTATCTATAAATATACTAATTTTCAACTTTATATCTTTAATAGTAAATTTTTTCGAATGCCTCTTTGCTCGGAACGCCCTAATATTAAAAAAGTTTATAAGCCCGTTCTTTTGAACTGGGTGAAAAATACCTTATGAAGAAAATATAAGATTATAAGGTAATATTAATAATTATTTCGTATAAAGTTAATGATTGACAATCTTTTATAATAAATTAAGTTATAATAGTGTTTTTAGCTTATATATTGAAAATTTTATAATATCTCAAACTCCTGTGAAAATCACTCTACCTTTATAATATGGATTACTATTATATAGTTTAACACAAACTATTTTTTGTAAAAATAATGTTATTTTTTTGAATAACAATGTAAAATAATATTTACTTCAAGATCTCATGATATACTACATTTTTTGTCTATACTTTAAAGCTTCCATCCTTAAGAGGACCCTGATTTTGAGTATTTATTATCTCTACCTTTACTTTATCTCTTGAAACAGCCATATAAAAAGCAACATAAAGCTGACCATGTGAGAAAACAGACTTAGGAAGATATATACCAACATTATTAAGAGTTTTAACTTGTGCTTTATTGATTGGCATAGCAAATGCTACTCTAATAGGGAATTGTTTCCTTTGAAAAACAAAAGTTAAGTCACTATTAGATAGCCTCAGTATTATTCTAGGAATAAATACTATTTGATCTGTTGACGATCCACGTAAAGTTTTAAGAGCTATAAAGTATAACATGTATAGAAAAAGGGGGAGTTCAATTAGAAAACCACAAAAATAATAAATTCTTCAAAAAGGAATGTTAAAGCCAGAAAACAGTTTCTCATATGACTGTTCGTAATTATTTAAAAGAGACAGAATGGGGCCGAAATGCTTATAAAACTACTAAAAAACCAAAATTAAGTCAAAAAAATATTATTGATAGACAAAAATTTGCTAATATGGTCGAAGAAAGCGGGTATTTAACTTCTGGTCCAAGAGGAGATAAACTTTGATCAAATATCATTTTTACTAATGAATCAATAATCGAGATTATCCATTATATAATCCTCAAAACTTTAGATACAGAACAGAAAGCAGATCGGATGTACCACCATTAGAATTGAGTAAAGTTCCAAAAAAATTATGGTGGCTGGCGGGTTTTCTTCTTCTGGCGTGTCAAAACTTCATTTCGTTGAAAATAAAGACAAAATCGACGCAAAATATTATCAAGAAAAAATTCTTCCTATATACTTTGAAGCAAAAAATAACAGCCCATTTAAAGCAAAAATATATATTACATTTCAACAAGATGGAGCTGGACCACACTGAGCAACCGAGACTATGAAAATATTAAACACCCATTATAAAAATGTGTGGGGATTTGGTATATGGCCAGGAAATAGACCAGATTTAAATCCTATAGAGAATTTGTGGGCTATTCTAAAGGATTCTATTTATCAAGAACCTAGACCTAAAACACTTGAGATAAAAATTAAATTAGATGAAACTTGGAATTCTATTCCTATTGAATTACTACAAAATTTGGCTTCTAGCTTTAAAAATAGAATAGAAGAAATGATTGAAAATGAATATAAATGTATTGATTACTAGTATATTTAATTATTGTATTAAATTTTTTATTTATGTTTTTTTTCTTTCTTTTATTTATATAGATCTGATCGTATATTGAAAGTGAGGAACAACCTTTTATACACCCTGTAATTGTTTAAGATTGCTAAGTTAAAGATTTACCAAATATATATAAAAATTAAAACTTATTGATATCTTCTTTTAATTGTCTCTAACAATATTAAATTCTTTTTTAAGATACTTGAATTCTTTTCTCATAAATTAAATTTAAATGGTTTTATGAAAAAAAATTTCTTCGTATTTCAAATTCTATAAGTTTTTTGGTTGAAATGAATTATTAAGAATAAAAATGACACCTGCTCAAATTTACTAAAACGTTATTTACTCTTGTAGAGAAGATATTTGAAAATTCTAATATAGCCTATGTTACCCACAGTATTTTTACCTCTCTTTTGATATAATTTTTATGTTATTTTCTTTAGCTCTACTAAAGTGATTGACGCACACACATACAGTATGCGCAAGTAAGTTTGGACACTCTAATTTTTCTGATGGGTGATGATAAAAAATATATTTATCTAGTCAATTTTTATTTTTTTAAAATAAATAACTTTTAAAAATGGAAAATAAAAGTACATCTATTGAATATCAAAATAGAATAAGAATAAAATGTTTATTGGAAGCTAGAATATCCCCTACAGAAACATCATGTCATCTAAAATGCTCTCGACAAACTGTTTACAATATGAAGAAAAGAAGAAGGATGACAAGAAAAAAAGGGTCTTATGGAATAGAAAATTTTGTAAAAACACCAAAAAATTATTAAGCGTAATATGAAAGAAAAAATTGGAGTTTCTGATAGAAAATGCGCTGCCAAGTTGAATTCTAGTTTAAGCTATCAAAAATGTAACAAAACTATAAGTAGAATAACATTGCAAAGATATAGAAAATCAACAAATTTAGGGAAATATGCTTATTCAAGACAAAATAAACCACTTTTAAGTCAAAAAATATCGATGATATAATTAATTTGGTAAAAGTGTTGAAAATGCGGGATTTTTAACTAAGGTCCAAGAGCAATAGAATTGATTGATAAAATTTTATTTACTGTTGAATCTCATATACAACTTTATACTCAATTAAACAAAAGGAATAATCCATATTATACAACTGAAAAAAGCAAAGTTTCAACAATACCTTGTCCTAAAAAATCATTTTCTACTATGGTGACTGGAGGTATGTGCACAAATGGTTTAACAAAATTACATATTGTTGAAAAAGATCAAAAAGTCGCAGTAAAATATTACCAGGACAAAATTATTCCTATTTATATAAAAGCTTTGAACAACTTAAAGTTAATTTATAATAAAAGGAAAGTGACTTTTGCCCAAGATGGGGCTCCATGCCATGGAACGAAAGTTAATATGCAGCTTCTAGAATCAAATTTTCAAACAGTATGGCGGAAAGGAAAATGGTCTGGCAATAGCCCGGATTTCAATCCAATTGAACACTTATGGAGTATTCCTAAATAATCTATTTATAAAAATCCTCGGCCAAGAAATTGGGAAGAATTAATCAAAAGAGTTGAAAAGGCTTGGTGCGAGATTGATACAGGGTTATGCAAAAATAGATTTAAAATTATGCCGATATATATTTAAGATTATGCAAAAATGTATTTAAAATTATTAATAGAAAAAATAATTTATTCCTCATGGAAAGTGATAACTTTTTTCAATTAACAGACGAAATAGTTTATACCATTGAAGAAATACAAAACGATGGTAATCAAAGGTCATCAAGAAAACAAAAGCAGATGATGTTCGTTGAACTGCTCAAAAGAACTAGAAAGGAAAATGATAAGGGCACACCTAATAAAATTATAGCAGAAAATTTGGACCTTACAGTCCAAACAGTATACAAATATATTTGATTAATAGCACAAGGAAAAACTGATGCGGAAATTCTTTCTGCAAAAAAGGGTAGAAAGCCTACAGAACGCCTAGATATAAAAACAAAATTGCATCGATTCTTCTACAAGATAATTCATTTACGCAAGATGAAATTTCTGAGTCTCTGAATCAATCTGGAATTAGAATAACTCAGGAACAGTTTCACG
Source organism: Holacanthella duospinosa (assembly GCA_002738285.1). Classification (NCBI taxonomy): domain Eukaryota; kingdom Metazoa; phylum Arthropoda; class Collembola; order Poduromorpha; family Neanuridae; genus Holacanthella; species Holacanthella duospinosa. The sequence goes on along the minus strand of NIPM01001136.1, from coordinate 1,388 downwards.
TATTTTAAAAAACATGAAATACACTAGAAAAAGGTTAATTAGTATTCCACAACAAAGAAATTCACCGGCTGTTCTTGAAAATAGACAACAATACGCAAGAGAGATTCAATATATTAGTGATAATAATTTAGTATTTTTAGATGGAACGGGGATTAATTTACACGTGAGAAGAAATTATGGTTATTCCCCTAAGAATTTAAAGCTTTTAAAGTAGTGAAGGGATCAAGAGGAAATAATATTAGTTGCATGGTGGCTATTAAGAATTCTGGAATAATAGCATTTGATCTTAAAGATGGTGCATAAAATGGAGACACATTTATCAATTTCTTACTTAATCATCTTTTTTACATTTTCAAAGTCACCCTGATGATCTATTAATCATGAAGAATTGCTTATTTCATCACAGAAGAGATCTGATTGAGTTTTTAACAAGCAAAGCAATCAAGTATAAATTTTTACCGGTCTATTCACCTCAACTTAACCCGATTGAGGAGTATTTTAGTCATTTTAAAGCCAAGATGGTAGCAATACATCCATTTCCGAAAGAAAAAATCTAATTAAACAACGACAAGAGAAATATTTAGTACTGATATTATTTCTTTTGAAGGTTTTTATCGTAATATGAGAAGATATTTAGAAAAGGCTCTAGCAAGGCATGAATTTATTTAAATAAATACTAATGAGCTCAATTTTTGTAATTTTACCAGTAATATAAAACATGTAAATGTTAGTTAAAAGTTTATTTAAAACTTTTTTAATTGTTTTATCCATCCATTATTTTAAATATGATATTACATAATCTTAAATATAGTTTTACATACTCTTAAATATATTTTTGCATAATTTTAAACATATTTCTACATAACCCTGTAAGAACACAATTAAAAATATCAGTCGCTCTTTTCCAAAAAGAATCCAAGAAATGCTAAATGCTAGTGGTGGAAGCACTGATTACTAGTATTTAAAAGCTACAAATAAAGTTTTACAGGGTTGTGCAAGTTTATATGCCCACGTGTACAATTTTATATACCCCTCTGTGCAAATTTATATACCCACGTGTGCAATTTTGTATACACATTAAATAATTTTTCTAGTTTTAACTAACTTAAGCCTTGAAATTGTAACAATTCATCCGATGGACTAATTGTTAACCAAACAATTCTCCTTTATCCCTTAACTTATTTGGTGATGATCATTTGTTGATATAAAAAAATAGGAATATACCTGACAGGTATAAATAAGGCTATTTTTCTTTTATAATTACACCTTTATTTTTACTACTTTTACTTCCCCTGAAAAATCCTACAGAAATGACCAGGAAAGAGAGAAAGACAATCTCTAAAGAGAGTATGACCTTGTAGCCATAATGATACAGGCCGAGGATTACA
>NIPM01001135.1:0-27273 GCA_002738285.1 Holacanthella duospinosa | reverse complement strand
ATTAATGATTTTGACACTACTCCTGCTAAAAATGTACCCATATTTTGGGGTAGTCAACGACCACAATACAATAAACATTATCTAGAAAAAGAAATTAAATAGTAATATTAAAAATCAAATGTTCTTTACATAAATAGAAGGCAAAAATAAATAGTGTATTATTTTATAGTACTACAATTGAATGTAATAAAAAGGGCATCCTATAACAGTGATTTTCTAAAATGCGGGCTTTAGGCTTAATTTAAAGTAGGTTTTATACTTTCAAAAAGTAGTCTTAAGATCGAAAGCTTAGGCTTCTTTATACTCATTGCCCCATACTATCCGGCTGACCTATTATTCTCCCCCGGAGAATCAGTTTTATCGGCTTGAGGCTCCTGTTCCTCAGGAAAAGTTACCCTCTTTGCTCGAAGGTCGTTATAAACGCAAAGGCTATGACGATCCGGCTATATACAAGACATTTGTAATAAGCATCGCCCCGTGTGGTTTTGTCAGCTTGTGGCTTGCCGGAGATGCAGGGCAGGTTTTGATAGATACTTATTATGGACAAAAGATAGAGGGTGATTACGTTCATCGTTTCCTACGCACAACCGGAGCCGGGAGGAAGCCTTTAAGAACTATTTCGAAGATTTATCCATTCATACAAAAAGGAGTGAAATAGAACCGTATTTCCTCTGCCTATTGAGAGTCGCTCAACGAAAGTTACAGCCGGAAGTTGGAGTTTAACGATGAGCTTTTTTCACTAGATGACTATCGCATATGGAGTTTCTCAAGCTGAAACTCAAGACAGAGGGTTACGAACAAGAATTTCCTTTTTATGAATTTGAAATTTACCATTCCGAAAGGTATAGTTACCAATAAGTAATCAGCAACGGGCTAAGTTAGAAGCCAAGTATTTTATTACAAACCGGAGTTCGATTCATTAAAAAAGAGGTAACTACTTGTTTTTTATTGTATTGTAAATTATTGAATGCCATTTTGTAGTATTCTCTATTGTAAATGGATGAGTATAAAATCGAATTTTTTACAAAACGCATCAACAAGACAAAAAATATAAGTAACTTTATAAAGATAAGATATAAAAGAGGGAAATGGTTTAAATATTTTATTTTTTTACTTTAAATATACAATGTACCTCTTTTTAAATTATCTTTTTTATAATTATTAATCGAACTCAGGTAATCAAGGTTATTTATTCCATTAATCTACAATTGATTTTCGTTAATTAATAATATCAAAACCGGTATAGGGTCTTAATACGTCAGGAATAACGATTCCTTCAGGCGTTTGGTAATTTTCAAGAATCCCTGCTAAAACTCTTGGCAAAGCTAAAGCGCTACCGTTTAGTGTATGAGCTAATTGATTTTTGCCATCCTTATCTTTAAAACGCAGTTTTAAACGATTAGACTGGAAAGTCTCAAAATTAGAAACAGAACTAATTTCTAGCCAACGGTCTTGTGCTGTAGAAAACACTTCAAAATCATAAGTTAAAGCGGCGGTAAAGCCCATATCTCCACCACATAAACGCAAAATTCTGTAGGGTAGCTTCAACTCATCTAAAATACCTTTGATATGTGCTACCATTTCTTCTAATGCTTGGTAGGAATGATCCGGATGTTCTGCCCTTACAATTTCTACTTTATCAAACTGGTGTAAACGGTTTAGACCTCTTACATGTGCTCCGTAGGAACCGGCTTCTCTGCGAAAACAGGGTGTATATCCGGTATATTTTACCGGTAATTCGCTTTCTTGTAAAATCACATCTCTAAGAATATTAGTAATAGGAACTTCTGCTGTAGGAATCATATATAAGGCGTCTATTCCTACATGATACATTTGTCCTTCTTTATCCGGTAACTGTCCGGTTCCATAACCGGAAGCTTCGTTTACTAAATGCGGCACTTGCATTTCAGTATAACCTGCAGCTGTATTTTTGTCTAAAAAATAAGCAATAAGTGCTCTTTGCAAGCGTGCTCCTTTTCCTTTATAAACCGGAAAACCCGCTCCTGTAATTTTAGTTCCTAGTTCAAAATCTATAATGTCGTATTGTTTTACTAATTCCCAATGTGGTTGTGCTCCTTGATGTAATTTAGGAATTTGTCCTGCTTTAAAGATTTCTAAATTATCTTCAGGAGTTTTTCCTTCCGGAACGATATCTGCAGGTAAATTAGGTAACGTATATAGTTTTTGAGTTAAATCATCTGAAAGCTGTTCTAAGCTTTCTGATAATTCTTTTGTTTTTTCTTTAAATTGAGCTGTTTTTTCTTTTAATAGCTCTGCTTTAGCTTTTTCGCCTTCTTTCATCAATATACCGATATTCCGGGATAGCTTGTTCGACTCTGCTAAAATAGTATCTAATTCAGCTTGTGATGCTCTGCGTTTTTCATCAAGTGCTATAATTTCGTTCACAATAACACCGGCATCTAGGTTTCTTTTTGACAGTGCTTGAATCACCTTTTGGTGGTTTTCTCTGATAAATGCTATCTGTAACATATTTTTATATTTATAAAGTGAACAAATTTAACGAATTGTTTTTAAAATTTTGTTTTTTAGTTTTCGAGAAAAGGGGAGAGGGCGAATTTATCTGTTTGTGGAAGTCGACTATAATAAGAGGAAAGTTATATGATTATAAAATATCTTATTACTTTGAATTTATTAAAAATTTTACTTCCGGATTGTTTCACCTATTTTTTTCAGCTTTTAATCATAGATCTTATGGTTAAGACTTATTCTATGGAGCTCATTTTATCAACTAAAAAGCAAATACAAAATCCGAATATGGCAATACATGCAAATGAAATTTTTAGACTAGTAAGTTCTGCAATATAACCTATGAATGGAGGTCCTAACAGAAAGCCTAAGAAACTTATACTCGATACGATTGTAAGAGCAACACTCGGAGGTACCGTTTTGTTTTTACCGGCGAGGCTGTAAACAATAGGAACAACGGTAGCAACGCCTAAACCTACTATCATAAAGGCGATGGTTGCTGATATTATATAAGGGAAAAAAACAGAGAGCAACAGTCCTGATGAAATCAAATACCACTAATCTGCATTAATCGTTTTTTACTCATATAAGCCATCAGTTTATCTCCTAGGAAACGACCGGAGGCCATCATGATCATGAACGATAGAAATCCTAAAATAACGAGTGCTTGTTCTGCTAAAACTATTTTTTTGAAATAAACACCGCTCCAGTCAAACATGACTCCTTCGCTTGCCATACCACAAAAGCCTATAATACCTAGCTGTATTAACATTTTGTCCGGTTTAGAAAAACGTTTTCTTTTTACAGTGGAAATGGTTATTTTTACTTTGGTCAGGAATCTGTAATTAAGCAGAACCAATAGCCATACTATCACAGCCATAATCCAGAAATGCCGGTACGGCACTATTTTATAATATATCATCAAAAAGCCGAATAAGGCTCCTGTAAAACCTGCAATACTCCAAACACCATGGAAAGAGGACATAATGGGTTTTCCAACTATTTCTTCGGCGTAGATTCCTTGTGTATTAACCGCAATATTAGATAGGTTACTGCACAACCCGAACAGCATTAAAAAGATAGCTAAATGCCATGGTTGTGTGGCTAATCCCAGATGGGTTAATGATAATGCGTAAAAACTTAAAGCTAGTACCACTATTTTATGGCTGCCAAATCGCGCTATCAACCGTCCTGAGAAGGACATGCTTATTAGTTGCCCTAAGGGTAAGGCAAATAATATGGTTCCCAGGGCTCCCTCGTTTAAGTTTAAAAGAGACTGAAGATCCGGAATACGGCTTGCCCAAGAGGAAAAACACAATCCTTGACCGAAAAAGAAAGCGGCTACTGCCAGTCGGACACGTTTTTTATTATAAGGATTTCTTATCGTAGTATCCGGTATTACTGTACTAACTTCAGCGTTAGCACTATGTTTTAATTCTTTATCTATATTCATAGGTTTGTAGTGTAAAATAGTTCCTATTACAGGTTCCATTTTGCTACAAAACTACTGTTTATTGCAAAGAACACACGAAATATTTGTAGAATATTTATGTGAAAAGTAAGAAGTGAAAAACTTCCTGTATTTGTATGCAGTAATTTTTATTTTATGGCATAGAATAATCATGGGTTATTAATGAAATTACTTTCTTTTCAGTACTGCTTTTTCTTGCTGCTTCAATAATTTTCATTGTATTTATACCTTCGGATGCTGTAACGGGCACCTCTGTATTGTTGATAATAGCTCGGTATATCAAATCGTAATAATCATAGTAATTTCCGGGAAGCGTCGTTTTGTTTTCTTTCAAAATATCCCCGTTTACTTCTGTATGTAGAATCCCTTCTAAATGTTTTGGCTCTATGCCCCAGCTTTCAGAGTTAGGCTTTTTACCTGCTTTTAGATCTGATTCCTGTACATCTCCTCTATATTTCAGAAAAGAGCCTTTTTTGCCATGAAATATATAGGAAGGGGTAGACTCTCTGGCAAAGAAAGTAGCCTTTAACCTTACTCGGAAGGAAGGATAATACAACAAGATATCAAAGTAATCTTCTATTTTTGAGTGGGTTCTGGTTTTTCGTAAGTCAGCAAAAACAGACGTTGGCAATCCGAATAAACATAAAGCTTGATCGATACTGTGAGCACCTAAATCCATTATTATTCCTGCTCCGGCATTATTAGTTTCTTTATGTTGTTTTGGACTTAATAATGGATTAAAACGATCAAAGTGTATTGCTACTTCTACAATGGAGCCTAACAGGTTTTGAGAAAGAACCTGCTGAACAGTCTTAAAATCACTGTCCCAACGGCGATTTTGAAATACTGACAGCTTTACGTCTTTTTGTTCTGCAATGGTTTTTAATGCTTCTGCTTCTGTAACGGTAGTGGTAAATGCTTTTTCCACAATAATGTGCTTTCCGGCTTGTAAGGCTTGTTTTGCGTATTCATAGTGCGTCTCAATAGGGGTATTGACGACAACCAAATCTACATCATCTTGAAGCAAAGCGCTTATGGTTGCATAACTTTTTACGTTGTGATAATCCTGTTGAATTATTTTTTTTGTTCTTTCCCAGCTCCCTGTTAATTCAAAACCGGGATGTTGCATAATAAAGGGAGCATGAAACACTTTGCCGGACATACCGTAAGAGAGTAAAGCTGTTTTTATTTTTTGCATTGGTTTTGATGTTTATATTTTTTATAAGGACCTTATTCTTCTATTACTGCAAATGAAGACATAGTTAACGTTTTTGATATTTTTTTCTCAAATTATTTTACACTCATATATTGGTTAGGCCATTTTATCTCTGCGGTTAATTCTCGTGCTATTGTCAACGGGAAATGAGGATCTCTGAGAGAGGCTCTCGCAATAAGAATCAAATCTGCTTTTCCTTGCTCAAGGATGGCTTCTGCCTGTTTTGCTTCTGTAATTAAACCTACTGCTCCTGTTAGTATTTCTGCTTCTTGCTTAATACGTTCGGCAAATGGTACTTGATAATTTGGTGCTATCGGTATTTTTTGATGAGGAACCAGTCCTCCGCTTGATGTATCTATTAAATCGACACCTTCTTTTTTTAGAATTTTGGATAATTTTATTGATTGATCTATATCCCAGCCATCAGCCACCCAGTCTGTAGCAGAAATTCTAACGAATAGAGGATAATGCTCAGACCATACTTTTTTTACTGTATCTACGGTTTCTAGCAACAACCGAATTCTGTTATCAAAAGAACCTCCATATTCATCAGTTCTTTTATTGCTTAAAGGAGACAAAAACTGATGTAATAAATAACCATGGGCGGCATGAATTTCGAGTACTTTATAACCTGCTTTTACGGCTCTTTCAGTTGCTGTTTTAAAATCATGCAGGAATTTTAGGATGCCTTCTTTTTCTAATGGCAGAGGTAATAGATCTCCCTGGTGAAAAGGAATTGCACTTGGTGCAACGGTTTGCCAGCCTCCTTGTTCTTCAGCAACTCTTTTTATGCCTTTCCATGGAACATCATAACTGGCTTTTCGACCTGCATGTGCTAACTGAATGCCGGGAATAGCTCCTTGTTGCTCGATAAAAGAGGTTATTCTTTTATATGCTACAATCTGCTCGTCTTTCCACAAACCTAAATCTGAAGGTGTAATTCTACCTTCCGGCGAAACGGCAGTTGCTTCTTGTAATATTAGTCCTGCACCACCTATGGCTCTGCTTCCTAGGTGTACTAAATGCCAATCATTAGCAAATCCGTCTACTGCACTATATTGGCACATAGGTGAAATGGCAATTCTGTTTTTAATCTGTATTGTTTTAATTTGAAGTGGGGTAAATAGCTTGGATTCCATAATTTTAGGTTTAAAAAATTGGTCTAATACGTAAATAAGTCTGTTTCTGTGTTTTACCATATAAAATATCAGTAACAAATGCACCACAAGTTAGGTTTTCTATTTTAGATATCAAACAATTTTTTTAGTAAATAAAGTATTCTGATAATAAAACAGCCGTTTTGCATCTAGTTTCTTTTATTTGAGCTAAGATTTTTTATAAAAAATGCAGTAATGGCAAAATTAACAAATTTTTAAAATGTAATAACAAAATAGGTTTTAATATATAGAGAAGAAAACCGTACTTTTGTGCGTTTATTTATTGAATCTAAATTTTTAAAATGGAAATAGTTATCAAACTTGGTCAATTTTTATTGAGTTTATCTTTATTAATTATCCTTCACGAATTAGGGCATTTTATCCCTGCGAAGCTCTTTAAAACCAGAGTTGAAAAATTTTATCTTTTTTTTGATATTAAGTTTTCTATTTTCAAAAAGAAAATAGGAGAAACGGTATATGGCATAGGGTGGCTTCCCTTGGGAGGTTATGTAAAGATCTCCGGAATGATTGATGAGAGTATGGACAAGGAACAAATGGCTCAACCGCCGCAACCATGGGAATTTCGTTCTAAACCGGCTTGGCAACGGCTTATTATTATGTTAGGAGGGGTAACGGTTAATTTTATTTTAGCCTTTATAATCTATATAGGAATGGCTTATGTTTATGGTGATTTGTATCTCAAAAACAGTGAGTTAAAAGATGGTATTGAAGTAACAAGCGCTGTAGGTGAGCAAATAGGTCTAAAAACCGGAGATAAAATTCTTGAGGTAGATGGTAATAAAATTGAAAAATTCAACGATATTCCACTCAAAATGCTATTTGCCAAGCATATTGTTATTGAAAGGGACGGAGCAAAACAAAATATAGATTTACCTATTGATTTTATTAACCGGTTAATGGACAGAAATAAAGAACCTTTTATTGGATTAAGACAGCCTTTTGCTATCGCGGCTGTAGCTGATTCCTCTGTTAACAAAGGTCTTTTATTACCAAAAGATATTATTGTAAGTATTGACGGGCAGATTACAAAATATGCAGATCAGGTTCGCTCTTTTATTAAAGACAAAAAAGATCAAACGGTAAATATTGTTGTTTTAAGAGATGAAAAAGAAATTCCTGTAACAGCGACGGTTGATAAAGAGGGTAAACTCGGCATTTATGGCGCAGGATTAGGTATTATCAGTCTTGAAAAACTAGGGATATACACCTTTAGTAAGCAGGAATATACTTGTGCTGAAGCTATACCGGCAGGTATTAAAAAAGGAAAGGAGCAGATCATAAGTTATGGGCAACAGTTAAAGGTTATCTTTAATCCAAAAACAGGTGCTTATAAAGGTGTGGGAGGCTTTAAAGCTATCTTTGATATTTTTCCGGAAGAATGGGTATGGCATAATTTCTGGAATATTACGGCGTTTTTATCAATTATGCTCGGCATAATGAACTTATTGCCTATTCCTGCGCTTGATGGTGGGCATGTTATATTTTTATTATACGAAATGGTTACCCGTAGAAAACCAACAGATAAATTTTTAGAATATGCACAAATGGTTGGTTTTGTTTTACTTATAGCATTGTTACTTTTTGCTAATGGTAATGATATTTATCGGGCTATATCAGGTAAATAAAGAAAAGAATTTTTTTCTTTATTTTATTTGCAGGAATTAAAATATACTATATATTTGCAACGCTTTAAAAGGTAATATGCATTCCTCCTTAGCTCAGTTGGTTAGAGCATCTGACTGTTAATCAGAGGGTCCTTGGTTCGAGCCCAAGAGGGGGAGCAAAAAGACGATCATTACTTGATCGTCTTTTTTAATTTATTGTTTTGCTGTTGAAATGAATATTACAAAAGAAAGACATAAGAGGTTTATTTCGTCCTTTTGTATTTCTTTTTTCGTCCCCACCAAATCACAAATCCGGTAAGCTGAGTTCGATTAATCAAAAAAGATAGATAAAAAAGAGGTATAATTGTAAATTTAAAGTATAAATAATAAAATATTTAAACAATTTCCCTCCTTTATGACTTATTTGTATAAAGTTATTTGTATTTTTTGTCTTGTTGATGAATTCTGTAAAAAAATCCGATTTTATATTCAACAATTTACAATACGAAATGCTTCAAAACGTCTTTCAATAGTTTACAATACAATAAATAACAGGTAGTTACATCTTTTTTGATTAATAGAACTCAGGTTCTTAGGGAAAAATAGCAGGAACCATCTCCACTGCGACCTGTTGATTCTCATAATTTTGTAAGTCCGGGAGCATTTTTTAGGGCGTCATCAATATTAGTAATGTAACATCACTAGTAATGGTTGTGTAGACCTGTGGATTTTCAATGTTTTTTAATGGCATTTTCGAAACTTGTGTACTTTCTTGTCGAATGTATTTACCGTTTTTGTGCTGAATAATCACTTCAGTAAGTAATTCAAAATCTTCTTCTAAATTAAAATTTACAGTAAGAATTTCATTTTCTGTTATGCTTATTTTCTTTTTTTGGCTGATATATCCTATGCCTGAAACTATTAAAGTGTAATTTCCGGCTTTAATATCTTTTAATTCGAAGATGCCGATATTATTAGTTATTGTTGCTTTATTTTCTAATCTTATGGTGATATTTTCTATGGGATGGTTATCTATAGTGTTTATTTGTCCTTTGATAGTAGAATATTGCTGTGCCCATATATTGATACTGCTAAACAATAGTAAAGAAGTTGCTATAATTAGTAATAGATACTTTTTCATATTGAATGATTTTTTATTTTTCATCAAAAGTATTGTAAGGAAATTTCACAAACAAATTATTTATAATTATTCTAAATAAATATTTTAAAAAAGGTTGTTGGATTATTAAAATTTGGTAATTCTTGTTCTTTTTATAGTTTGTAATAAAAGACTATTAGTGTATTTTAGCTAAAATTTTTTTTTTATGTATTCAATTAATCAGTATCAAGATTCCTTTATTGCTTATTTAGAGTCTCAATCTGTTCGTAGAGAGCCAAAAAATCTATATGATCCTATACGTTATATTTTGTCTTTAGGGGGCAAACGTATTCGTCCTGTTCTTACCTTAATGGCAACGGAAGTATTTAATACAGATTATAAAAAAGCATTACCTGCAGCTATGGCTGTTGAAGTTTTCCATAATTTTTCGTTAGTACACGATGATATCATGGATGCGGCTCCTTTAAGAAGAGGAAATAAAACAGTACATGAAAAATGGAATATCAATGTAGGGATTCTCTCCGGAGATGCCATGTTAATATTAGCGTATCAGTATTTTGAACAATTTCAGCCTTCTGTTTTTTTAGAATTGGCAAAATTGTTTAGCAAAACAGCTCTTGAAGTTTGTGAAGGGCAACAAAGAGATATTGATTTTGAAAAACGCGATAAGGTTACGATTCCGGAGTATATTAAAATGATTGAATATAAAACAGCTGTTTTAGTTGGCGCGGCAATGCAAATGGGAGCTATTGTAGCAGAGACTACAAAAGAAAATTGTCAGTTAATATATGATTTTGGACTTCATTTAGGGATCGCTTTTCAGTTACAGGATGATTATTTAGATGTTTTTGGTAATCCGGAGATTTTTGGTAAACAAATAGGAGGGGATATTGTTGAAAACAAAAAAACCTATTTATACTTAAAAGCATTACAAAATGCAGATGAAGAAACCTCAAAGCAATTAATGCATTTGTATTCCCTTCAGCTTACAGAAAATACAGAAAAAATTAATTTGGTTAAAAATATTTTTGAGCTTACAAATGCTTCAAAAGCTACTCAAAAAGAGATCCGGGAGTATACTTTTAAAGCTTTTGAAGCACTAGAAAAGATAGATGTTGAAAAGGAAAAAAAAGAATTACTAAGAATGTTTGGTGAGAACTTAATGAAAAGAAATGTATAACGATTATAAAGCGCCTTTAACAACAGATTTACTATTAACGGAGGCAAAACCAGAAAATTTATATGGTAAATTAATTGAACAGATTAATAAAGATTTTGGTTTGGCGAATATGTCTGTAGATTTTCCGTATACCATAACTCCGTTAGTATTAAAAACAGAAATTCATGAAAAGATTTTCCGGCTTATTCAGTATAAGTTTACAGAATATTTAAACCTGCTTTATATTATAGATGTTGCAGAGGAACAAGTGAAGCAGTTAGAAAGTTCAGATTCTATTGGGCTTTCAGAACAAGTGAGTTTTTTGGTATTAAAAAGAGAATGGCAAAAAGTTTGGTTTAGAAATAAACTTTTATAGAAGGAATAATAGTGTTATTATATATGTTTTTTTTATGTTGGATCTTAAAATTTACGGTTATTTTTGGGTTCTGAAATTTGTGCTTAAAAATAATACCGTTGTTTGGAAATTTTTAGTAGATTTATCAACTCTTTCGATTCGGTTGAAAGTTGAATTTTATAGATAAGATTAATAAAGTGAGATAGCACTTCCGTCATAATATAAAATAGGAATATTTGTTTTTATAAAATTATTATGTTTTGTGTAAGTTCATGATTTGTTGTTAAAATATTATAGTATAAAAACTTTGTTTTTGTCACAATATCAAATAATGATTTGTTATAATGTTAATTTTATATATTATTAATAATATAGATTGTAAAAATATTAATAAATTCTAATAATTATGATTAAACGTCACCTTTCTAAATGGTTAATGTTATATTTTCTGTGTGTTTTAATTTTTTCGTGTAAAAAAGGAGAAAATACAGAAATAATAAGTCCAATAATAGATAGTAACTACACCTTTGAAGAGGCAATTAAGGAAACTAAAGCTCCTCAAGATATAATTGATAGTTTAGAACTTGTAGTTGTTCAGTATTATTCTTTTGATCAGAAATTACATGAAGGTCAAATAATCATACATAAAGATTTAGCAACCGATGTAAAGGAAATATTTGAGCTTATTAAGCAAACGGAATTTCCTATTAGAAAAGTTATTCCCATTGTTTGTTATGACTGGGATGATACAGCCTCTTTAATTGATGATAATTCTTCTTGTTTTAATTATAGATCTATGGTTGGATCAAAAAAGTTATCCAGGCATTCGCTGGGTAGAGCAATTGATATAAATCCATTAGAAAATCCTTATATAAAAGGAGAGGTGGTTTTGCCTCCGGGAGCTGTTTATGATCCGAAGGTCATCGGAACATTTGTAGAAGAATCTCTTTTAGTAAAGGAGTTTAAAAAGAGAGGTTGGGAATGGGGAGGCAATTGGAACTCTCTAAAAGATTATCAACATTTTGAAAAATAGAAGTATATCTTTGATTTAGAGGAAACCATTTTATATATTGCTTTTGCACAAAGGCGCAAAGATTATAAAGAATTATAAATTATTAACCTGAGTTCAATTAATCAAAAAAGATGTAACTGCTTGTTATTTATTGTATTGTAAGTTATTGAATGTCATTTTGTAGTATTTCCTATTGTAAATTGTTGAATATGATTATCGACAAAACTCATCAAAAAGACAAAAAATACCGGTAACTTTATACAAATAAGTCATAAAATAGGGAAATTGTTTAAATATTTTATACTTTAAATATACAATTATATATCTTTTTTATAATTATTAATCGAACTCAGGTTATTAGGAATATATTGAAAATAGATTTCTAAATTTTATAATAATATTAGTCAAAAAGAAGATAAAATCCTTGATTTTAAATTTTCTAAAAGTATCAATTACATCTTATAAATTCCGTTTAGAAATAAACTCTGATAAAAGGCATAAAAGCACTACTATATACGTTTTTGTTGCTATTATGTAATATGTTATATTTTAAACCTGCGGTTATATTTTGAGTTCTGAAACCGGCACCTAAAAATAAAGCTGTTGTCCAGAATTCTTTTGTGGGTATTTTAAAACCGGGTTTGTTTTCATAATTAATCTTAATGTGTAACTCTTCGAGTTCAGCTGAAAGTTGAATTTCACGGATAGGATTAACAAGTAAAATAACACTTCCGCCATATATAAAAGAGGAATATACGTTTTTTTGATTAGCATAACTTCCCTGAAGCCCCAGTCCGGCAGAGTATGTTTTATCAAAATTATAAATAATGCTTGGCGATACACAGGTGTTAAAGTAAGATGAATTAAGGTTTAACCCTAATCCTGTTCCAAATTGTGTTTTTTTCCAAAAATTGTTTTGTTCTTGCGCAATTCCATTATTTGTTGTTGATAAAATTAGTAAAGAAGCTACAAAAAAGGTTAAAAGGTTAAATATGCTAGATTTCATGGTTGATTATATAACAAGTGATTATGGCTTTTAATTTGTAAAAAGGGCAATTAAGAATCTCTACTAAAAGAGCTTTGAGCTTAAATTTGCGTTTAATTAATGATAAATTAATATTATTTCTTTTCTATATATCTTTGCTTAATACCAAGTACATAATTGGGCGATTTTAATATTGGTTTAAAAACAAATATCAACATTCTTTTTCATTTTTCAAAAGTCAAGACGACTTCTAAATAAACACATAATATAAATATATAAAAAAAAATTAATAGATTCTAATTATTATTGTATTTTCGCAAAAATATAGAACAAATAGTGTCAGTAAACAGTAATTATGGATAGATTTTCATTTTTAAACGCAGCACATACTGCATTCTTTGCAGATTTGTATGATCAGTATTTACAAAATCCGGATAGTGTAGAGCCAAGCTGGAGGAGCTTTTTTCAAGGTTTTGATTTCGGTAGTGCCAGTTATGGAGAAAGTGGGTCGGTAACTCAATCGACTCAATATACAGTTGGGGATGCAGATATAAGTGCTGTCTCTGAGAAACTGAAGAAAGAATTTAATGTTCTGAATTTGATTGAAGGTTATCGTACAAGAGGACATTTGTTTACTGATACAAACCCTGTTCAAGACAGAAGAATATTTACACCATCTTTAAAGTTAGAGAACTTTGGATTGACAGAAGCAGATTTAAATACTGTTTTTGATGTCGCTAGAGTTATTCATTTAGAACCTACAACTTTAAAGAATATTGTAGATCATTTACATGCTGTATATTGTCAGCATATAGGAGTAGAATATATGTATATCCGTGATCCGGAAGTTAGAAAATGGATACAGGAAAGACTGAGTGTAAATCAAAATAGACCTTTGTTTTCTGGGGAACAAAAGAAAAATATTCTTTCTAAGCTGAATGAAGCGGTTTCTTTTGAGAATTTTTTGCATACAAAATATGTAGGTCAGAAACGATTTTCATTAGAAGGAGGAGAATCTATAATTCCCGGACTTGATCTATTAATTGAAGCGGCAGCTGAAAAAGGTATTGAGCAGTTTATTATGGGAATGGCACATAGAGGAAGGTTGAATATACTGGCGAATATTTTTGGAAAATCAACTCAGGATATTTTTTCTGAATTTGACGGGAAAGATTATGATGATGATGATTTTTTTGATGGCGATGTGAAATATCATTTAGGATTTACAGCAGAAAGAAAAACAAGTTCCGGTAAGAGTATTAATACCTACTTGGCTCCGAATCCTTCGCATCTTGAAACAGTAGCTCCGGTTGTAGAAGGTATTACAAGAGCAAAACAAGACAAACACCTTGTAGCCGGTTTTTCAAAAGTATTACCGGTTATTCTTCATGGTGATGCTTCAATTTCTGGACAGGGAATTGTATATGAAGTGATTCAGATGGCAAAGTTAAAAGGATATAAAACAGGAGGTACAATTCACTTGGTGATTAATAACCAAGTAGGGTTTACAACAAACTATAACAGTGGGCGTTCTTCTACTTATTGTACGGATATAGCTAAGGTTACTCTGTCTCCTGTATTGCACGTAAATGCAGATGATACTGAAGCTGTTGTTCATGCCATGTTGTTTGCATTAGATTATAGAATGCAGTTCAGCAGTGATGTTTTTATCGATTTATTAGGATATAGAAAATATGGTCATAATGAAGGTGATGAGCCTCGTTTTACACAGCCTAAATTATATAATATTATTGCAAAACATCAAAATTCGAGAGATATCTATGCCGGTAAATTATTTGCAGAAGGGATTATTGATGATCAGTATGTAAAGCAATTAGAGCAAAAATACAAAGCAGATTTAGAAAAAAACCTGGAAGCCTCACGCAAAAAAGCTTTGACTGTAATTACTCCTTTTATGCAAAAGGAATGGGAAGGATTTATACAGGTTGATGATGTTGAAATGCTCCAAAAGGTAGATACCACTTTCTCTAAAGATAAATTAACGCAAATAGCTAAAATAATTACCGAATTACCTTCTGATAAAAAATTTATTAATAAAATAGTGAAACTTATCAGCGATCGTAAGAATATGTTTTTTGAAACCGATAAGTTAGACTGGGCTATGGCTGAGTTGTTAGCATATGGTTCTTTACTTACAGAAGGTTATGATGTGAGAATATCAGGTCAGGATGTTGAACGAGGAACTTTTTCTCATCGCCATGCTGTAGTTAAAACCGAAGATGCTGAAGAAGAAATTATCCTATTACAACATTTAAAAGATCAAAAAGGGAAATTCAATATTTTCAACTCTTTATTATCAGAATATGGAGTACTTGGTTTTGATTATGGTTATGCCTTAGCAAGTCCAAATGCATTAACCATTTGGGAAGCGCAGTTTGGAGACTTTAGTAATGGAGCACAAATTATGATTGATCAATATATTTCTGTGGCAGAGGATAAATGGAATAATCAAAATGGTCTGGTCATGTTATTGCCTCATGGTTATGAAGGACAGGGTGCAGAACATTCTTCCGGTAGAATGGAAAGATATTTGCAAATGTGTGCTAACCATAATATGTATGTAGCAGATTGTACTACTCCTGCAAATTTCTTTCATCTGTTGAGAAGACAGCTGAAAACCACTTTTAGAAAACCTCTGATTGTATTTACACCAAAAAGTTTATTGCGTCATCCATTAGTTGTTTCTTCTGTTGAGGAACTTGCAAATGGCAGTTTCCAGGAAACGATAGATGATACAGCGGTAAATAAAAAATCGGTTAAATCAGTAGTATTCTGCACCGGTAAATTTTATTATGATTTATCGGCTGAAAGAGAAAAATTAGCAAGAAAAGATATCGCTTTAGTAAGAATAGAACAATTGTTCCCTTTACCGATAGAACAGTTAAAAGCGATAATTGCCCGGTATCCTAGTGCAGATGACTATGTTTGGGCGCAGGAAGAGCCTAAAAATATGGGAGCATTCAGTTATATGCTGGTGAATTTTACTGAAGTGAAATTCAGATTAGCATCGTCAAAAGCTTATAGCGCTCCTGCTGCAGGAAGCAGTACCCGTGCTAAAAAACGACATGCAATGGCAATTGCGATGGTTTTTGATAAGAATTTATCCAATTAATATTAGTATTTTTGATTATCATAATAAATTAAACAACACATCATTAAAATTATATACAGATGATTTTAGAAATGAAAGTCCCTTCTCCAGGGGAATCAATTACCGAAGTTGAGATTGCTACTTGGTTAGTAAAAGATGGAGATTATGTTGAAAAGGATCAGGCAGTCGCTGAGGTCGATTCAGATAAAGCAACGTTAGAGTTACCCGCTGAAATGAGCGGTGTAATTACATTAAAGGCAGAAGAAGGTGACNATAAAGCAACGTTAGAGTTACCCGCTGAAATGAGCGGTGTAATTACATTAAAGGCAGAAGAAGGTGACGCAGTTGCTGTAGGTCAGGTGGTTTGTTTGATTGATACAGATGCAGAAAAGCCTGCTGGAAGAAGTACAAATAATCCCGTTAAAGAAGTACCTAAAAAAGAAGAGCCAAAAGTTGTTGCTCCTATACCGGTAGTAGAAAAAACATATACTTCCGGAATACCTTCTCCGGCAGCTAAAAAAATATTAGAGGAAAAAGATATCAATCCGGTTGCTATTATAGGAACAGGTAAGGGTGGAAGAATAACAAAAGAAGATGCCGTAAATGCAGTGCCGTCTATGGGAACGCCAACAGGTGGTAATAGGGGCTCTGAACGCGTAAAATTATCTATGTTGCGCAGAAAAGTAGCAGAACGTTTAGTAGCTGCTAAAAATGAGACAGCCATGTTAACGACTTTTAATGAGGTTAATATGACGCCTGTAAATCTTTTGCGTAATGAATATAAAGAGGCTTTTAAAGTTAAGCATGGTGGTCTTGGATTAGGCTTTATGTCTTTCTTTACAAAAGCGGTGACAAGAGCATTACAATTATATCCGGATGTAAATTCAATGATTGATGGAGATCATAAAATTATATATGACTTCTGTGATATTTCAGTAGCTGTTTCCGGACCAAAAGGATTAATGGTTCCTGTTGTTCGCAATGCTGAAAATTTAACTTTTCGCGGTATTGAAGCTGAGATTAAGCGTTTAGCAATACGTGCACGTGATGGACAAATTACGGTTGATGATATGACAGGAGGGACGTTTACCATTTCTAATGGAGGTGTCTTTGGAAGTATGTTATCTACTCCAATTATTAATCCCCCACAATCAGGAATTCTTGGTATGCACAATATTATTGAGCGTCCGATTGCTGTAAATGGAAAAGTTGAAATTCATCCGATGATGTATGTTGCTTTATCTTATGATCATAGAATCATCGATGGACGAGAATCAGTTGGCTTTTTAGTAGCTATGAAAGAGGCGCTGGAAAATCCATTAGAATTATTGATGGATAATAACCCTAAGAAAGCTTTAGAACTTTAGTTTTAGATTTTTATAGATTAAAAAGCAGTTCTGTTTATATTGAACTGCTTTTTTATTGCTTTAAATATAAATAACAATTGGGGTAATCTATTATCGCTTCTCCTTTTAATAGGGTATCTGCTCCTATAATGCCATGAACAGGTTTTGCTTTATATTGTTCTAAAGCAATATTTACATGAGATAAATCAAAAATTACCAGAAAAAAATTTTGATAGATCCAGTGTCCTAACTTCAACACGTTGTTCTCAGATAGTTTAGTAGTCATTCCTGTTGCTCCTGCTCCGGAAGCCTTAGTCTTAGAAAGGCTTGCTGTTAACTGAAAATAATCTATACTTTCAAAACTTACACAGCTATTAGAGGCTCCCGTATCTAAAATGAAATCTCCTTGAATTCCGTTAATTCTTGCTTTAATCAGTAAATGTTGTGTTTTAGATATTTTAAATTTTATTTTTTTATATTTTTTTTCTTTTAGGAAATGGTGTAGATCTTTCATTATTTTTGTAATAGACAATGCAAATCTAAACATTCAAATTGAAATATCTGTATAATCGTGAAATTGCAATATATATTTTTTGAGATATACAGCGCAAAATATCTTAGTTTCAAATGCCGTTTAAAGTCTATTTAACGACTTTTAATTTATAGGTGTGGAAGTTGCTGATGTTACCGGTTAATATTTGATATTGTTTTTACCTGCAGAAAGCGTCATCTTTTATCATAATGTGCAACAGTATTCTTATCTATGATTGATCTGATATTTAGATATTTTGAAATATGAAAATTACTTATAATTTTGCTTATATCCTGAGTTTGATTAATCGAACTCAGGTCATAAAGTCTCATTTGGTTATGATAATACGTTACTGATAAAGTTTTGCCATGACATATTATATTTATGGGGTAATGTTGGCTTTGTTTAATAATGACAAAGTTTATTAAATATGAAGTTAGTATAAAATGGATTGAAAAAGAAGAGAGGATGAACATATTATTGAAGTTAATAAAATATCAAAAACATACATTAATGATCAGAAATCGGATTTGATGGTTGATGAACTCACAACAAAAATAACATCAGTATTATATCCATTAGAGTTAATTGTCATACGCAAAAATGAGATTGTTGGAATAAATAATATTGAAGAGATGACAAAGTCGATGGGAACGAACAAAACAGAAAATAAGAGATTATTATGAAGGAGAAATATTAGAAAAGTACCTCCACTTAAACGAATCTATTATTATGTCATCGGATAGCAAAGCTCTACTGAAGAGTCTTAAAAATGATTGGTTTTCTACATGGATATTTTAATAAAATATATCAAACTTAATTTCTTTCTGAAACATTTTTTTATCTTAAAGTTGGTACCACTTTAAACTCTGCGACAGAAAGACTTTATAGACAAAATTCTTTATCTGTGTATCAATATCGGTTTTCAAAAGATCTAAGAAGAATAGAAGATAAAAATAAAGTATTCTATTCTACGGATTTAAATAAAAATAAAAAAATAATTGAAAAATTAATAAAGGAAATTTTAGTAGAAGATAACAATATTCAATATTTAGGATATTTAGATGATTTTAGTTCTTACTACTGTAATCTTAACAGTGCATGTAGGGATGATGGTTTGATTTATTTTTTTATAAAAATAACCTGAATAAAATAGGTATTATTCGCTACGATAACTATATGAATGAGTGGCTTATTGGAGATTAGGAAGAAATAGAAATCAAATCAGAAAAGACAATATGATCTCAATAAAGAATTCAAATTAAGGATTGGAGATTTATTTGTATAAAGTTACCGGTATTTTTTGTCTTGTTGATGAATTCCGTAAAAAATTCGATTTTATACTCAATAATTTACAATAGGAAATGTTGCAAAACGCCTTTCTATAATGTCTAAAAGTGAAGTAGTCAAGTTAAACAAAGTTTTTAAAGACATTGCCAGAAAAATCTTAAAAACAAATATACGTAATAATATGAAAAACAGTCTAATGACTATGTATGATAAAATAAATCTTCGAAAACGATCTATTATTGAAACAGAAAATTTTGGACAGTGTCAGTATCTCGACCTAAACGAATCTATTATTATGTCATCGGATAGCAAAGCTCTACTGAAGAATCTTAAAAATAATTGGTTTTCTACATGGATATTTTAATAAAATATATCAAACTTACGGTACTGGTTATTCTTTTGAGAACATTGTGTCTGTACCTTTTGTCTCTGATACTAAAGGTATAAGTTTTCATGTACAACAAAATATAAACAAGCATATTGATGAACAAGAATTTATTAAAATAGAGCAAAAAAGGAGTAACTTGCGATGGCAGATCGCAAGTGTGCTATATCAGGGGAGTCCCTGTGTTGAAATTGTACATCATGGTCAAATGGCTGAACCCTGTCAACAAAATATTGATAAAGCAAATAAGGATGTATAAGGTGAGTTAAACCCTATGGTTAATATATAAGAAATGTCTTTACCCTAAAAGAGGCATAAAGGATTGAATATTAAATAGAAACTTATGTCACAAATTATTATAGTAAAAGGGAAGCCTTATTCTTTCAATAACACTGAAATTGTGTTAAATGGAGGTGAACAATATATTTTTGGAATAAAAGACCTATATGATGAAAAGGATCAGAACACTTTAACATGGAAGATATACAAAGTAGATGGAGGTATTTTAAAAGAGAAAACAGGAAAGGGCAATGAAGAGTTTACCTGTAGCATAGATAAAAAACTATGTGGTGATTATCGTTATGAATTAGAAGCTACTGTTAGACAACCGGATGGCACAATTTTGTCAACTCAAAGAATATCTTTAGGAGGATATTGTACTCCTAAAATTCTTAGTTATAAAACTAATATTCCTGAAGTAATAAGACCTGGGCAAGGGATAAATGCTGATTTTGAAATTGAAGCAGAGGGTTTGAATGAGAATTACCTTATTTTTGACTTGTGGTTTTCAGACTCTAATTATTTAGGCTATTCAACATCAGCAAAATGTATAGAGGGGAAGGCAAAGGCTAAGATTATTTATTTATGGAGTAAATTGCCAAAGTCCGATTTACCTAAATTTGATTCACTTAAATTTACGAAGAGTCATCCATATCCCCTTCTTGATGTTCCATTGTCAGATTCTTCCTTTTCAAGTCCTAAGTTTGAAGAAAAATCTTTTCCGGCTGTTTTAAGCATAAAAGTGAAAGATGCATCAGGAACATATATCAAAGAATCTGACAATAAAGATTTTGTTCTGAATCTGAATCTGACTTCAGAACTTATAGTAACTAATAAGATACCACTCCTCCCTCTACCTTCTAACAAGACGAATGTGATAGTGAGTCAATCAGAGGAAGTTGCAATGGAAGTAAATGGAATTATAGAGCTAGAAAAAATAAAGGTGAAGACATCTTTCGATATTTGTTCTGATGAAGTTCTTGGTTTTGATGATTATGAAAATTTTTGGATTTTAAAGGATAAAGGAGGAACAAAATGTTACCATTGGTTAAGAAATTCAAATATTGAAAATAATGATATTGAGGATATTAAGGATGAGACAACAGGTAAAATTACGAAATATGCCAAACTGTCGAAGTTAAATAATATTATACCAATTACATTGCATAGCAAACAAAAATTTAAATTTACTGCATCTTTTGATATTATTTTAGCTACTGAAGTTAATAAAATTGAAATAAGAGTAAATAGAAAGGATGAAAAAGATGCAACAAAGTATCAATTCAAAGAGATTAAAAGAACTCCATCAACAGGCTCTTTAAAAAAAGGGGATAAGTTGAGCGTTGTATTTGAGTCTACAAATAAACCATACGAAGATACTATACAATATTTTGAAAAATTTGAATTGTTTTTTGAATATTCTTTTGGTGGTGATGTTTGGGTTCCATTGAGGAAAGTCTACTTTACATTATATTTGACATGGGGCGAACCTCTGTGGAATAAATTTCAAGATACAGGAGATCCTGGAACCACAATGAAAATGAGATGTGCTACTAACAGGAACAAAAAATGTATTTTAGAAACTCTATTATTCCTAAGTTGTAATAATGAAACGAAAGGATTAGGAAAATCAGAAGAAAAACGGGAAGAAAATGAAGAAAAAATATTAGATGCTATATTTATACCATTCGGTAATAAAATTGTTTATAGAGCTAGAGAAGGGTATTATGATCATTACAATTATGATGGCAAAAAGGGGAATTTAAATGGATTGGGATACTGGAGAGATAAAAGCGATGCTTTGAATAAATTTCCGCGTGTACTAAGAAGCATATTTTTTATGGGTGAAGTTCGTTGTGGCGAATGGACTCAATTTTTACAGTATCTGTGTTTTATTCATCAAATAGAAAACTTTGATACAATTACTATTGCAGTAAGTGATATGGTTGAAGATAAAGTAAATTTTGTTCTAGACAATCAATGGCAAAAGATAGAACAAATCCAAAACGATAAAACCAAATTAGAAGGGGATTTAAGAACAGCAAAAACATCTACTGAAACAGCAAATATTCAAAAAGAGATAACTAAAAAAGAAGCAGAATTAGAAAGCATGAAAACAGTGCGTAATCCGACAGTAATAGAAAAGGCTTTTTTTGCTTTTATTAAGGCTGTTATGAAAAAACAAGAGCCTTCAAAGTCAAACGCTGTAATAATCGCTAATGCATTTAATTGTGCTTCTGGTATGAGTGTTGCAGAAAAGGATGATTCTCTCTTTTTAAGGTATGAAGATCGTATAGCAGATGGTGATTTAACCATCAGAGATCAACTTAGAAACAAAAAAGACCATAAAGTGAATGATTTTGACTTTACATTTTTGATGGTAAAAGATTGTGATTTTATCACAGATACTTCTCGCCTAAAAACAAAAATAAACAGTTTGAATAGTAAAGCTCAAGGAAATGATGATGCTATTAATGTATTTGGAGAACACATTTGGTTTAGACATAGGGGGACTATGCGATTTTATGATCCTTCGTATGGACTAACATTTGATAGGGCAACAAGTTCATTAGAGGGATATTGTGAGAAGTTGCTTAGTGGTCTATGCTTTACTAGATCTCTAAAGCCGGAAGAAGTCTTACCTCCGGGCAAAACATTGATCAATTTGTTTATTCGACATTATAATCGGAATATGAAAAACAATGTGCTTTTGGAAATATTAGAGAATGTGTCCGGTAAAGGTGAAAATATGCAAGTATATTTTCACACAACAAAAAATGATATATAGACATGTATTATTCACAATATTTATTGAATGTAAAGCTCAAAATACAGAAAAGATTATGAAAATAATATATGAACAAAGACTTGATACTATAACTCTAAAATTAATAAGAAATAATATAACATGGTACAAAGATTAAAAATGGAGATTCTTACTTTCAAGAAAAAAATAACTCGATTGGTTATGTTGACAGGCAAACACTTTTGATTAACAATAGGACTAATGACAGTATACTCATCGACCCTTATCATGCCGATAAAAATAATACATCATGGATTGGCGATTATGAAGAAATAGAAATCAAATCAGAAAAGACAATATGATCTCAATAAAGAATTCAAATTAAGGATTGGAGACTTATTTGTATAAAGTTACCGGTATTTTTTGTTTTATTGATGAATTCTGTAAAAAATTCGATTTTATACTTAACAATTTACAATAGGAAATGTTGCAAAACGCCTTTCTATAATGTCTAAAAGTGAAGTAGTCCGGTTAAACAAAGTTTTTAAAGACATTGCCAGGAAAATCTACAATGGGTTATTTTTATGGCTTTAAACATCATATAATTATTAATGAGAAAGAAGAAATCATAAGTTTTGCAATTACTCATGCTAATATTGATGATAGACAACCTTTGAAAAGAGATTTTTTTTGAAAGTTATTTTCGGAAAATTCTTTGGAGATAAAGGTTATATCTCTAAAAAGTTAAATCGAATACTTTTTATTGATGGTATACACTTAATAACAAATATACGTAATAATATGAAAAACAGTCTAATCACTTATCACGGATAAAAAAACGAAAAAAATTTGAGTGAAAAAAGAATCGTTGTAGCCTGTATTGAAATTGTACATCATGGTCAAATGGCTGAGTCCTGTCAACAAAATTTTGATAAACAAATAGGATGTACAAGGTCAGTTAAACCCTATGGTTAATATATAAGAAATGTCTTTACTCTAAAGGATGCATAAAGGATTGAATATTAAATAAAAGCTTATGTCACAAATTATTATAGTAGAAGGGAAGCCTTATTCTTTCAATAACACTGAAATTGTGTTAAACGGAGGTGAACAATATATTTTTGGAATAAAAGACTTATATGATGAAAAGGATCAGAACACTTTAACATGGAAGATATACAAAGTAGAAGGAGGTATTTTAAAAGAGAAAACAGGAAAGTGCAATGAAGAGTTTACTTGCTACATAGATAAAAAACTATGTGGTGATTATCGTTATGAATTAGAAGCTACTGTTAGACAACCGGATGGCACAATTTTGTCAACTCAAAGAATATCTTTAGGAGGGTATTGTACTCCTAAAATTCTTAGTTATAAAACTAATATTCCTGAAGAAATAAAACCAGAGCATGGGATAAATGCTGATTTTGAAATTGAAGCAGAGGGTTTGAATGGAAATTACCTTATTATTGATTTGTGGTTTTCCGACCCTAATTATTTAGGCTATTCAACATCAGCAAAATGTATAGAGGGGAAGGCAAAGGCTAAGATTATTTATTTATGGAGTAAATTGCCAAAGTCCGTTTTGCCAAAATCTGATTCACTTAAATTTACGAAGAGTCATCCGTATGCCCTTCTTGATGTTCCATTGTCAGATTCTTCCGTTTCAAGTCCTAAGTTTGAAGAAAAATCTTTTCCGACTGTTTTAAGCATAAAAGTGAAAGATGCATCAGGAACATATATCAAAGAATCTGAAAATAAAGATTTTGTTCTGAATCTGAATCTGATTTCAGAACCTATAGTAACTAATATGATACCACTCCCTCCTCTGCCTTCTAACAAGACGAATGTGACAGTGAGTCAATCAGAGGAAGTTGCAATGGAAGTAAATGGAATTATAGAACTAGAAAAAATAAAGGTGAAAACAACCTTCGATGTTTGTTCTGATGAAGTTCTTGATTTTGACGATTATGAAAATTTTTGGATTTTAAAGGATAAAGATGGAACAAAATGTTACCATTGGTTAAGAAATTCAAATATTGAAAATATTGATATTGAGGATATTAAGGATGAGACAACAGGTAAAATTACGAAATATGCAAAACTATCAAAGTTAAATAATATTATACCGATTACATTGCATAGCAAACAAGAATTTAAATTTCTTGCATCTTTTGATATTATCTTACCTATTGAAGCTAATAAAATTGAAATAAGAGTAAATAGAAAGGATGAAAAAGAAGCAACAAAGTATCAATTCAAAGAGATTAAAAGAACTCCATCAACAGGCTCTTTAAAAAAAGGGGATAAGTTGAGCGTTGTATTTGAGTCTACAAATAAACCATACGAAGATACTATACAATATTTTGAAAAATTTGAATTGTTTTTCGAATATTCTTTTGGTGATGATGTTTGGGTTCCATTGCAGAAAGTCTACTTTACATTATATTTGACATGGGGCGAACCTCTGTGGAATAAATTTCAAGATACAGGAGATCCTGGAACTACAATGAAAATGAGATGTGCTACTAACAGGAACAAAAAATGTATTTTAGAAACTCTATTATTCCTAAGTTGTAATAATGAAACGAAAGGATTAGGAAAATCAGAAGAAAAACGGGAAGAAAATGAAGAAAAAATATTAGATGCTATATTTATACCATTCAGTAATAAAATTGTTTATAGAGCTCGAGAAGGGTATTATGATCATTACAATTATGATGGCAAAAATGGGAATTTAAATGGATTGGGATACTGGAGAGGTAAAAGCGATGCAATGAATGATTTTCCGCGTGTAGTAAGAAGCATATTTTTTATGGGTGAAGTTCGTTGTGGCGAATGGACTAAATTTTTACAGAGTCTGTGCTTTATTCATCAAATAGAAAACTGTGATACAATTACTATTGCAGTAAGTGATAAAGCTGAAGATAAAGTAGATTTTGTTCTAGACAATCAATGGCAAGAGATAGAACAAATCCAAAACGATATAACTAAATTAGAAGGGGATTTAAGAACTCGTTTTTGTAGATGACTTTGTCGTTTATAAGTTTTTCTCTTAACTAAAAAAGAAGCAGAATTAAAAGGCATGAAAATAGTGAGTAATCCGACAGTATTAGAAAAGGCTTTACTTTTTGATGTTAAGGTTGCTATAAAAGAAGAAGACCCTTCAATGTCAAACGCTGTAATAAATGCTCTTGCAGGTAATTATGTTTCTAGTCTGAGTGTTGCAGAAAAGGCTGATTTACTCTACTTAAGGTATGAAGATCGTATAGCAGATGGTGATTTAACCATCAGAGATCAACTTAGAAATAAAAAAGACCATAAACTGAATGATTTTGACTTTACATTTTTTATGATAAAAGATTGTAATTTTATCACAGATACTTCTCGCCTAAAAACAAAAATAAACAGTTTGAATAGTAAAGCTCAAGGAAATGATGATGCTATTAATGTATTTGAAGATCACATTTGGTTTAGACATAGGGGGACTATGCGATTTTATGATCCTTCGTATGGACTAACATTTGATAGGGCAACAAGTTCTTTAGGGGGATATTGTGAGAAGTTGCTTAGTGGTCTATGCTTTACTAGATCTCTAAAGCCGGAAGAAGTCTTACCTCCGGGGAAAACATTGATCAATTTGTTTATTCGACATTATAATCGGAATGTGAAAAACAATGTGCTTTTAGAAATATTAGAGAATGTGTCCGGTAAAGGTGAAAATATGCAAGTATACTTTCACACAACAAAAAATGATATATAGAGGTGTTGCTAAGAAAAACAACAACAACAATTTTATTACTTCTATTATTTACAATATTTATTGAATGTAAAGCTCAAAACACAGAAAAGATTATGGAAATAATATATGAACAAAGACTTGATACTATAACTCTAAAATTAATAAGAAATAATATAACTTATGGTACAAAGATTAAAAATGGAGACTCTTACTTTCAAGAAAAAAATAACTCGATTGGTTATGTTGACTGGCAAACACTTTTGATTAATAATAGGACTAATGACAGTATCCTCATCGACTCTTATCATGCCGATAAAAATAATACATCATGGATATTAGGTGAGCTGAATGGTGAATCTCCCATCAACTTTTATAACATTGTTAATTCATACAAAAAAGAAAAAATACTCTATATTATAAAATATACGATGGGTATAGTATCTTTAGACAAATATACATTTGACTTTGAAAATAAGTATCAAAAAGAAGTATACAGACTCTTTATTTTTCCTGCATTAACGGCTTTTGGGGAAGTATATTCTCTTGCAAATGTTTCGGAATTTCTTTCTGAAACATTTTTTTATCTTAAAGTAGGTACCACTTTAAACTCTGCGACAGAAAGACTTTATAGACAAAATTCTTTATCTGTGTATCAATATCGGTTTTCAAAAGATATAAGAAGAATAGAAGATAAAAATAAAGTATTCTATTCTATGGATTTAAATGAAAATAAGAAAATAATTGAAAAATTAATACAGGAAATCTCAGTAGAAGATGACAATATTCAATATTTAGGATATTTGGATGATTTTAGTTCTTACTACTGTAATCTTAACAGTGCATGTAGGGATGATGGTTTGATTTATTTTTTTTATAAAAACAACCTGAATAAAATAGGTATTATTCGCTACGATAACTATATGAATGAGTGGCTTATTGGAGATTATGAAGAAATAGAAATCAAATCAGAAAATATAATATGATCTCAATAAAGAATTCAAATTAAGGATTTGAGAAGTGGTGAATGGACTCAGTTCTTTATTAATCTTTGCCAAGTCCATGGAATAAAAACAGACAGGATACAATATTTAGCCTTTATATTTGACAACGATAAATATAAGGTGGATAATAGGGCAGTATCCAAAAAACTGTGTAAACAAAAATAAAGTGGGTTTTAAAACCCCCTTTATTTTTGTTTAATTTTAAAAAAAATCAATTTCACATGAGGGAAAATTTAAAAAAGCAGTTTTTATCTAG
>NIPM01001134.1:0-27345 GCA_002738285.1 Holacanthella duospinosa | reverse complement strand
TTCGTTTGATTGTGCTTTCATTTTACTTTATTTTAGTAGAAGATGATGTTTATTGCAAAAAAAGCTATTTATAGGAAAAAAGACTGTTATCTTGTCTGGGTCCTTTTTATTCTCCTCAGTTCCCGTCCCCATTCATTATTTACTGGGCCTTAATAAATTTCATTTAATTATTTGTTAGTTCTTCATTTGCACAGTGGTGCATTACTTTGTTTCTGTTCAAAATCATCAATCAATCATGTTTCAAGTCAATATTTGTTTGCATGAATCTTTGTTTCAGTTAAATATATTAGTTATGCATATTCATGCATTGTTATTAGTTTGCCTAAGACCGTCTATGTATGCTTATTAATTAATATCGCCTCTTTATGCATGCTTATAAATTGTATCCGCAATTTTATGCATCTTAATTCATTATGCTCCGTACTTTTATGTATCCTTATTAAGTTGTTTCAGAATCATCAATGCGCCAATAATTGGTTTCAAACCAATTATCCACTCTTTATGTGCGAAAAGTATAAATAGAAGTCGAATCCAAGTAAAATCACAAGTACTGTGATGGATTCGATGTAAAAAAACTTCGAGTTTTCTGTCATTAGGAAGTTCATCTGTTTGTAGCGAATGAGTAGGAACCTATACTACTAAGAGTCTCGTTTGAGCATAGTGGCACCCTAAGGACTGCATATACATTCAGGTTGACGGATCCGATTATTCGGTGGCCTAATACAGTAGTCTTTAATCTTTATCACAACTTGTCCAATATTTTTTTTTATTTTTAAATAATAAAATAATGGTCTTTTTACGACAAAATGGCCATATATATATTTTTACTCTTTATATATGGCACAAAATTTTTGAAGAAATCTTAATATTTTGGTTGAAATAAAAAATATATGTATTATTTGGTTGATAAATAAGTATAAGTTATATTTATTTATCAACCAAAGCAGGTTTTTATGTAATTATTGAAATTTTTCAACCAAAATAATAATGTTCTTTCGAGAATTATACTGAATTCTTCAACCAAAATGATTGGTTTCTTTCTAAAATTTTGTCCCATATGATCAACTCTATTCTTCCAATTATAAAAGATTAAAATGAAATAATAATACAGTGAAATTTATTATCAATTCCATATATCATTTTATTCAATGTAGCAATAAACAATCACTTAAACATTATTTTTAAAAAATCGATCAAATATAATTTGCTCTCCAGAAATACGATTAATTATTAACAAATTAAAAAAATATGCAAATGAAAATATTTATCGATATCTTTTGGTTGGAGTAGACTGCTTTGGTTTAGATGCTAATTCTCGCCAATCTTTTAAGGAAGAATCTGATAACCTTCTTTTTGATACCCTAGCATTGAGGTTGATTTTTTGCAAGGACTAACATGCATTTTGCTAAATACCCTGCAATTCCCTAATAAATTATCATTCTTTAAATCAAATAAATTTTCTACATGTTTCTTTTCGGATATCAAATCAATTTTCAATTCACCTGATAAGTTGTATCCATTAATTTCCAAATAACTAGGCATATGATGTTCTGTTAAATGGTTTATATAAAAATCTTCTCTATAAATGTTATACATATTAAACAGAGTAACTAATGCCTTTCTGAAGTTTATAGACAATGATCTTAATCTTTCTAGAGAGTCCTCATATTTTATTTTGTATTCTAAATTGATAATAAAGTGTATTGCCTCATATATATCTTTATTTTCAAACAAATCCAACTTTTTTCTTAATTCAGAATAATCGATCAATAAAGTTACTGGTGCTTTCTCTTGTGTTTCCTTTTTGAATTCTTTTATTCTGTTCAAATAAGTAAATATTTCAGATATTAATATTTATTTCTCATAGCAGACATATGATTTAAAGATGATACTCTTCTTTTCATCTTGTCTTCTAAATTATGGCTTTCACTCTATTAATATAAAAGTACACTCGTTCAAATCAAATAGAAATTTGTACACGCGAGACCTATTAATCAATTCTCATCTCTTGTCTGTAATTTAAGGTACTTCATCGCGTATACTTTAAACTCGGTCATATATTTATCATCGCCTTCAACAACTTCTAGAGTCTTTTTAACTGCTAAAGCTCGTATATGCATTTGTTTGATATGATCACCTAGTATATTTTTCATAGTAAAAGTATGAATTGGTACGATAATATCGCTTCCTATTTGAAATTTTGGTGTGTTCTTTATATGCGTAATCATAGTGTTTATATGCGTATCTATTTCATCGAGGTATTTTAGTTTCTCCTCGATTTCTTGAACTTTATTCAAAAGTTCCATATCTGCATCTATATTAAGGGCAGAAAAGCGATGATTAAAAGTCCTTATATTGAGCATAAAACTTGTTTTCGTTTCATCTAATAGAAACTTCTCTACCTATTCTTTGTTTATCTTTTTGTGAAAGATGTTGGCATTAATTGAGCTGATCAGAAGGTTTCATTTTTCGAGGCTTGAATTTTTTCTTGATTTTAAATCAAACAATTTGTTTATAAAGACAGCTATAAATAAAAACGAAATATTACTTGATTATTCGTCGATTTTTATGATGATAGTTATACTTCTAAAAATGGTTTGAACTGATTTTCATTCGATGTAAAACAACCGGCTAATTGGAGACTACTGTCTTACCTTGAAAATAAGACGCTGGTGTGTCTTATTTTCGAGGTAAAGAGGATACGTCTTATATAGGCGACAAATTTACAAAAATTATCTTTTTTCTATTGGCATATCTAAGACTCCAAACTCATAAAAACGAAAAAAATGGGCATTCATATTTTGAAATCATTTTTAGTGTTTGCAATGAATACTTTTATTATATTTATTTTGATCATTTTTGATTTATTATTTAAAAAGCTATTTATTAAAATGTTGGTTGCAAAATTTGTGGCGTAGACTAGTAATAATGAAAATAATACCTCCGGGTATTTAGAAAATATAGATTTTAGTAAATATTCTGATAATAATAATTATCAAAAGAATTGGGACTATAGTTTTGATAAAAAATCCTCATTTTAAAGATAATAAGTAATTTTTTTCAAAGTAAACGGATCAGGTCAATTATCTACCCTACAGGTGATCAGGTAAAATATCTACCCCTCACCCTGTGATCAGATAAAATATCTACCCCTCAGATAATAAGTCAAATTATGCCAGTTTATGTAGTAAGTTTGTAACAGTACAATATAATAACAAGAGTAATACTATATAAACATAAAGTATAGTGGAAATCATAAGATTTTATTTTTATCTTCTTCAAAATAAGATCTTACGTGGAAACATATGTTATCAAACCCCTCATCATTTCTTCCAAACCTTTCCATCCACATAAACTCCCATGAGTATTTTAATAAATGTTTCGTAAAAACTGTATTTCAATAAAAAGAAAAATAGGTATTTATACCTTTCAATGTTTATACTAATATATTATTGTTTATATTAGTGTTTGTAAATAAATGCATAAATGCATTTCCAGCAAGTATTCTTCTAAGCTATCTCTTTCTATGCCTTTCATTTTCTTTATCTTTCCTTTTTGTTTATTCCAGTAGGATTACAGATGTTGTGTGTGAACTCCTGAAACTGGATCTAAAAAATGGTATCTATGATTAACAAAATCGAATCTATAACCCCTCTCCTGTCTAGCTGGATATTATCTCCAGCCATCAGCTATTATCTTTGTACCCGGTAGACAAATCCTTTCGATTATAGGTAAGAGAGTATTAGATGATCTATACAAAACACATTCCATATATCCCTTTGCAGGACTAGTACTCACATCTACAATTCCAAACACACACTTTTCTTCCTGGGTTGCCCTGCCACGGTGGTACTTTGGCTTATGCGAGAAAAGAGATTCATCTACCTGGAAGATCATATCATTGCCACCTAGTCTTATGGGGTTATTGTTAAAGTACAATCTACATATATTTCTTATCTCTTTGTAGAATTTTATGACTGTTGGCTTAGACAAACCAGTCATTTCCACCACCTTCACCACCTGTCTCTCAGTTGATCAACATCATAACATACACACTAACCTTCTCGGGTCATACCTAAATCTTGATAAAAATGACCCACTTCTTACAGACACAGTTGTACCACACCTTTAACATGCTCTATGGGTACATTTCCACCTAAAACCATCATTTTTTCTCTGGCATCTTATCAAAAGCATGGCATTAGAACAATACGGACAGCTTTGTTTCCCTCTCAACAACCCCCTTTGTTGTAAAAATTCTATAAAGATTTCAATATCGTTATTTTCGTCTAACAACTGCACTATAACTTCAAAAAAAGACGCCATTTTCCTTAGGGTGATAAATTTGTGAACACGTAAAATATCTACCCCTCAACCTGTGAACAGGTAAATTATTTACCCCTCGAGAGGTAGATATTTTACCTGATCCAAGTAAACTTGTGTTTTTTTATTTTAAAGATGAGATTTTAAATAAAGAAAAAGAAATTTTAGAGTAATTGGGACTTTACAATGAAAGTGAAAAGAATAGAATCTGGCATCTACCCCGGATTCTTAAATGAAGTTTTTTTAGCAGCAAATATCTACAAGCTCTATATTCAAATTTATTGGATTAATGAAGAAATTAAAATTATGGAGTTGAATCTAATATAAGGCTCATTATAGGATATAATGGATATAATTTTCTACTATTAGTTGAATAAAAATCAATATAGAGATTTCATTATCTATTTTTATTATTTATACAATAATTTTTTCTTTTAGTGCATCTTATATTCGAGGTAAAGGGGGTGAATCTTATTTCAAAACAAAATTTTCATTAAAAATTTATTAAGGAGTTCCGAGCAAAGAGACACTCGAAAAAAATTAAATAAAAAATTTACTATAAAAGATATAAAGTTGAAAATTAGTATGTTTATAGATACAAACCTTCTGCATCTATTATACTTCTCCATCTTTCGGGTAACT
This sequence comes from Holacanthella duospinosa, assembly GCA_002738285.1. Taxonomy (NCBI): domain Eukaryota; kingdom Metazoa; phylum Arthropoda; class Collembola; order Poduromorpha; family Neanuridae; genus Holacanthella; species Holacanthella duospinosa. Next base: position 22,380 of record NIPM01001134.1, on the reverse strand, counting down.
TCTGGATACCATTCATAAAAGCTTTAGCATTAAGCTCCTGAATTGCACTTTCTAGCTGAATTTCTAGTTCATGCCAATCATCATAAATGTTTTCCTTTAACTTCCTCTTTAATTTCAAAAAACAATTGAAATCAGGTGGGCTAATATCAGGGCTATAGGGAGGATGATTCCAAACCGAATATTTTCATCAATAAAATACTGCTTTATAAGATTTGATTTATGCGGCTTAGCATTATAATGTAATACTATAGGTACCTTGAATTTCTTATCAGGTAACTATTTGTCTAATAATTCAACTAGGAAGATTATATAGACATCTGAAATTACAGTCTCTTTAGGAGCACAGAGCTTCCAATAAGTAACACATTGAAAATCCATTGCTAATATTAGCATTCTCTTTTTTCATATTTAGATTGAAGTAAAAATTCAGGTGGCTCTTCATTCTTATTTCTCCAAGATCGAATCTGGTCACGTTGGGGTAGCATGTATAAAGACATCCAAGTTTCATCTATTGCCAAAGTTCGATTAAGTAGGCTATTTTGTTTCGATAAGAGTTTCATATTGTTTTTACATGCTAACACTCTATGTTCTCTTTGTTTATCCGAAAGAAAATGAGGTATCCATTTACTTGATAATTTTTCATTTGTAAATCTTCTGTTAAATATCGAAATACTGTTGTTTTACTACAATTTATCCACATAGATAGTTCGAGGAAAAATCATGTTGTAGTTTGGGCCAAAAATTCTTTAATTTTATCTATTACATTTTCTTTTTTCGAGACATCACTTGTATCGCCTCCTCGGCTATCTTCGACCACATTATAACCTCTCTTAAGCTTAGTAACTACATGTTTGACTGTATTTAGTTTATAGGCACTATTACCAACAGATTCAACTAATTCTTTATGACTTATCCCAGAACTGTGTCCCAGGATTACGCCAAATTTGCTGAAAATCCGCTGTTCTTTATCTGAAATTGAATCTTTTAATTTTTGCAAGCTATTCATGATAATATTCAAAATATAATTATTTATAAATAAAGCTTGTAGTCTATATAAATTAACCTAAAAGTCTTGATATTATTATTATATTATTAAAGGCGTAATTAAACAAAGTTCTAGTGTCTTTTTTCGCGGAAAGCCCTAATAATAACTAATATCTTCGATGATGGCACACTTGAAGTCCAGGGTGTCAAGTTTGACTTAGACAAAGTTAAGCCTTTTTCTGGGGAGGAGTATGTCTCATCCCTTGTTTTTGAAGCTTCTCCTAACTTAACTAATGCAGAACCTCCTGACAGGGATTATTCATCAAGAGTGCATAACTCTTTGGGCCCCTACAAACATTGATGAGTATTTATACTTGACTTCTTTTTTTATTACGGGGGTTTTCAAAGTTATATATCCTTGTTTGCAAAGTTATATTCCGTCTATCACAAAGATGTTAATATAATCTGTTCGTGACTTTTAATGTATTTTTTGGATTATAGACTTGCATAAAATAATCTTAAGATATAAAAAAATTGCATGTTAAGATCAATAAAAATTTATTAAATAAAAGCTAGTGTTTATCTAGCTTTTTCAATCTAAGAAAACATATTACGGTAAAAACCATTACATTGTTGGAAAAATCAGCACTTAGAACATTATCAAAGGCATCTTGAATTGTATCAAAATTATCTTTAACCGAGTAGTATCGGGCTTTTATCATTGCAAAGAACTCTTCTATAGAATTCAGCTGAGTAGAGTACGGTGAAAAAAATAGATAAGGAATGCTACAACTCCTCAGCTTACTTATGACATCTTTGGAATGATGGAATCTCGTGTTATCCATGATTAGTATTTTTTGTGGATTTCGCATAAAATATTCCACAAGATGAGTCTCGATAAAATCAATAAATAAGTTACCATTGTATGTCCCTTCTCTGGTTTCATGGGCCACTTTCCCATTGTGGTCAATCACACACATCAAACTTATATTTCTCCCTCTGTTACCGGGAACCACTTTATAAGCCTTTGTATTCACAGGAGAATACCCATAGGTTCTTGTTCTGTGCTTGTTGATTCCATTTTCATCTAGGAACACAAGGTCGGAAACAGAAAACCTGGAAACCTCCGAGGCATACCTTGCCCTAACATCTATGTTCTGGGCAGAGTTTCTTTCAACTAGGACAAGGGACAGTCTTTTTCGGGTGAAATGTCCCTCTTTCAATCTCCTGTTGATTGTGGAGATTGACATCTCAACGCTTGAGTTCACCAAGACCTCATCCTTGATTGCTTTCAAAGTTGTGTCTGCATTGCAAGAGACAAAATTCCTGATGATCTGGTTCTCAGGACAAGGTTGCAGTTTCTTCGCAACAGCATTTTTCTTCTTTTTCGGAGTATGGTACTAACTCCACTCCTGACTGTATCTTTTTCGCTAGATTAGATGCAGTCTTTGGAGAGATCCAGACCAACCCCGCGATGTCGCTTTTCTTCTTTTTCTCATCTTGCAACAAGTTCTTGAAAATGGCAAACATTTCAGGACTTATTGTCTTTCTAATTTTCCTTTCCATGAGATTAAGGATTAAAGCGGAGAACAGTATAAAAATCGAAAATGAATAACATTGACTGAAATGAAGATATTTATACTAACGACAAGTCAATAATAAGAAATTTTTAATTTTGAAAAAAGGGAATATAACTTTGAAAACCCCTGTAAACATCCCTTCTTTTGGTTTTTAACCTAAGTTATTAGTCACAAATCTACTCCAGATACGATACATCTCAATATTATCAAGACAATCTCTAAAAATTTGCTTTACTTATTTTACAAGATTGAAGGAAGAGTTTTACTCAAAATATCAAAAGCGATATCCAACGAATAACTTCCTCAAATCCACGTCATATTATAAAAATAGTGATCTCAATATCAATTTTAATAATGAAGTTGAGTTTATTCAAAAAGTATTTTCATTAAAAGCTTCCAACGGTTTAGGAAATAGACTCACTTTTGTCAGATTTGAAAAGCCTTTTCCATGTAGTAGTAAAGGTCTTTCGCTTATGAATAAAAGAAAATCTATGGCATAAAAGTTTATTGTTAAGAAAACCTTAGTTGAATCTTAATTTTTTAAGGACAATTTCTTATTCTTCCGATAAGGCACTTCCGGTAATATAGTTGAGCCTTTTATTGTTTCCAAGACCGACTTGAGATTGAAAAGCAAAATAAGAATTAATCTCCTTTTTATCATTATCCAAATCCATAATCAATATATCCTTGACCTTATCAACATATTTATGTGCCAATATTCTTCCATCCAATTTGTATTTTTTCGACTTTCTGTTGAATCCTTTCTCAATCTATTGAATAACTCAAATAATGGTTTCAATATTTTACGAAATTCTAAACCTACTTTTTTCAAATACATGAAATTCACTTCATATATCAGATTAAAAGTAAACAAATAATTTAAGCTGATGTCATAAAACCAACGTGACGATATTATGGTGCTTACAACTTGTTCTAATCTCTGATAATCAATTATCACTTTTCTATCCCCTTATATCAAGGATTCGAATTCTTCAATACGGCTTTGATAGTTATAAATATCATAAATAATAGAATTAATATCTTCTCTTATGAATAGTTCTAAGTTTTCTTCATCACTCTTGATATGCTTTGATTGCAATTTGATGGTGTTTTTATGATAATTCAAATAGAGATTTAACTTACTAACCCCTACTAAACATTCATAAACTTGGAGGCTTAATTGACTTTGTTGTAGCTTTTCCTTATTATTAAGGTACCGATTTAATATTTCCATGACTTCAATCTTGCCACTATCCGTTCGCCCTGTTTCTAAAACCGTTTTAATCCCTTGTTTCTAATCATTATTTGCTTTATATAATCTGCTGATAATTGTTTGACCTTTCCTGTATGTAAAGGGACTTTTATTTGCAATTCTGATGAAGGACAAGCCACAACTTTACTCCTCAAGTGTTTATCATTATCAATAGCATGTATAATGGTATTAATATCAGTGATGGGACATGAAAATTCATTAAAAACTTAATAACTTTTTAAAAAGTCATTATATCGATTTGGGATCTTTATTTATGATACAAAAACACCATCTAAACCTATTTTTGTCAAAAATATTAATTATACTATGATGTTTTATAATTTACTGCAAAAATTGGTTGAGTTTAACTTCAATTCATTGACTAGAAAATTTTCTAAAACAATGGCAGGAGGGAAAATGCCAATAAGCGTTGAATGGAATCATTTTAATAAAGTCATAGATAATGGTAAGGTAAGAGCCAAATGTATGCACTGTAGCCACTTAAGAGCACCTTTGATTACAAGATTGAAAAAGCACATTTCAACTTTTGAAGGTTTGGCTGATAAAAGTAATTAAATAATTTAACAATTAGGGAACAAGAAAAACAATAATAGATTTAATATGACTGATTCAACAAATTCTAATGTAGATTTAACATCAAATGCTGATTCAATCAAAGAATTTAATGATGATTTAGAATCAATCTCTGAAGTATAAAGTCTTCCAACTTCAATCAATAATGAACAAAGTTTGATAACTAAGTATTTAGATTTTAACAATGAAAGAAATCAAGCTCATCTTGAGCACCTTCAATGCAAATTGAAGTTCAATTCTGGTATAGTGCTTTCGGTCACATTTCCTTCAATGATAATTGAATAGAACTTCTAAAGAGTCTAATTCCAATGATGTTAGAAGCCCTGGGGCATTGGAGGAGGATTGTGAAATGAATGCGTCATCTGAATTTGACGGCTACGATTCGGTTCATGAGCTGTTCATTGACGATTTAATTCCTGGACTTTGATCCTAAATATAAAAAAGAGCTTCTTTTTTAATAAAACTATTTATCTCAAAATATTATGCATGATTAGAGCTTTTTATATACCAAATTTTATGTCTTTATCTCTCGAAAAGTTTCAATTCGGTCCACTTGAATTTTGATCGATATTTTTGACTTTCTAACACAAACCGAAGGATAACTATTTATTTTTATGAATCGAAAAATGTATCAAAAGATGCATAACGATCTGAATACACCGGGTTATATTAAATTTCACTAGAATTCACCCTATTTTTACTGAGCAATCGATTAAATTACACAAAATGCAATGAAATTTCATTGAATGAAAAAACATTGATTTTTCCCATCACTGATTAATATGTAAATTCAGTTCTTCCATTCGATATAATTTGAAAAGGATATCATTTTGCATACTATCTAGAAGGTATGTATTAAGTTCTCTATTCTTCATTAATTTTATGGTGTCTTTGTATTTTGTGCTTAGGATGTCTTATTACTGTTTTGTCCAGTCGAAATTTCTAATCACAATCATCAATAACTTCTTTGACTATGCTAATTGAATCATAACAGAATAGAATTATTAATTTCATTCTACAACTTTGAGAAATGATATTTATTCGTGTTTTTTAAACGTCAATTTTGATAACAGAAATTTGAGTTTTTATTCGTCCATAATGTTTTTTTGTTGATCGAGATATTCTTAGATGTGATTACATTTTTAATATTGTAAATCACCAAGATTGTAAGAAGATTCATCTCATATTCATTGAATATTCAGTCAGGATTTTTTTACTAAAGTTAAATGACTGTTTCATTTTTGTACAAAAAACAGAATAATAATGACAAACCATCTTTTAAACTTATTTTGCCTTAGAAATATTTGATAAAAAGCCATAATCTGGTTGTTTTATAACAGAAAAATTGCATTGGATTTGTCGTCTACAAAGTCAAATCTATTGCATAGAATTTTTTGTTTAGAAAAAATTCTGTTTTTATGAATTCAGAGCTCAATTTAAAAGGTATTTCCTTCATACACAAATTATATATAGAAATCGTATCCATTATAACTGAATTCAGTATGTTTTAAAGATAGATCATTATTTTAATAGTTGAAATTTACATCCATCAAATCCTATACCTCAAAAAGCTTTATCCATCAAGTATACTCTTCTAATCATTAAAAGGGGTTTGATAAAAGATTTATTCGAAAGGAAAAAGAAATATAATACTTTAGTATATTTTACTATTTATCCAGAATTGACAAAATATATTAAAGATTTTGCATTAAGTTGTGAACCTAATTTACTCGAGGTATTTTTTCAATTCCATATCTTTGAATAGGGGAAGCTTGATAAGATCCATTTATGTATATTAGATCCTAGTGATGAGATTATACAAACCTTTATATTAGAAATACAAACTCTATCACCCAAATTCAATGCGTAAATCTGACCATTCAATTCAATTTAAATAAAGTTTAGTAGACATTGAATGTTACTTTAGTGATGTGTTAGTCAAATTGCTTAATTTAAACTTAAATGAATTAAATGAAAGTATTATCTTGATTTGGTTTATAAATGATAGATTATACCTTTTCGTTCTTATTAGAGATGAAATTGAATACATATATTAACGATACTGTATTAATATGTTTATTTTATATTAGATTAACTTCCCGTATATCCCCTTAAACAAAAGCAATTATGATACAAGCAAATTGAGCCAATTAATACCATTGAAATCTGTTCATTTAAAAAGTCTTAAGGTAATTAGATGATTAATAAACATATGTAGCTTAACTTATACATTAAGGAGAGACCAAACTGATTGTATAATTTAATAAAAGTACTTACCTAATCTTGAAATTCATCTGAATAAAACGCACCATACAATTCATTATTCTCTACTTTCAATTCACGAATATAAGCAAGTATAGAATTAAACGAATTAAACAACAAAGCTTTATGGTCCACCAAATTGGGCACACCTTTGGACGAAAACGACGCATTATTTAAGACAGAAAACAAATCCTTAATCGAATTAATAAGTTGATTAGTTTCATGAATAAAGATGGATTGACAACCCTTTTGATAAAAATAAATACAATGGTCCAAAATTTCAATCAACAACTCCAATTGCAAAACATTATCCAAACAACCATTAGCCGATTTGATAGCCTTCTTAATCAATTTACTAACCTTCTCATCATTTCGAACACACGATTCTGCACCCTAAGCATAATCAAATTAGAGAGGTGTATGTACAGTTCGAGGTGTCTGCCAATATAAGTAACAACAATTAAGGAACGCTTTCACTTGATCGAATTTCTTCAACAATCGATTAGCATGAGTGACACACTTCGAATTCAAATTTTCGATATTTTCCAAGCCATCCTCTTGGTGATCAAACCTACAATACTGGATAGCCCCAATTAAAGAGATGAGAATATTGAATTGGGACTTTGAATCCAACACATGATCTTCAAATACCTCAAAACCCTTTTGTAAAAAAAATCTTGATGGGGACGAAGTACTTGAACCAAGAATTCATACGCGATATCTTCCAACTTATGTTGTTCCGCGGAAAGAGCGGAATTAATAAAGAAGTTTAATCCAAGTTCATAAGCCAACCTATTATCTTCTGTTAAGGAAGTTTCTTGAGAATACTCTTGTTCATAATTATTAACTCTAGTTTGTTGTACTAATTCTGATATAGCTTCCATCAAAAAATTATAAACTGATTTCATCATGAACGAATATTCCGACTTCACATTCTTTCCCTATAAAATAAATGAAATGTATTACCTTATCCTTCTTATCATCATCTTCTTTAAGAGGTGCCGTTTTGATATTGCTAGGGATTTCGATCGTAGATGGCAATAGTAGTGCTTTCGATATCAAAGCGGGAAAAATATTAACACTTCTCTGTTTCGAAATCAAGAAAAACCTCTTCGCTTCCACCAAAAGCTAAACATCAAAAATCTATTAAGTTGGATAGGAAGATACCTCTATCTTATCATCTAACCCTAGTTCCTCGTTCTTTTCATCATAAATTTGATACACTAACAAGCATAATAATTTATCATCTTGATTAGTATTGGTAGATTGATTGATGATCGGACTATTACTACCATAATTCAATTTAGTAGCCTTAACCAATGGTTTAATGATTTCAAAGATGAGATTCAACACTTCGAAGTTATCAAGATAAACTTCACAATTCACCATTTTCCTCACAATATGGGTCGATATTTCCCGTTGGGATTTCCAAGTCAATAGCTCAAGGAATTCTTGATAGTGTGGTAATTTCAATATATCCAATACATTCTTATATTGTTTAACTGGGCTCAGAAGCAGGTCCATCATATTCTTCTTATTACTTTCACTAGAATACTCCTCCCTATAAAAATAAAAGTTAGGATTTGAGTAAACTTTTCCTTATCTAATTGATTGCAAGCATAAGCTAATATTTGGTCCATATAATGATATTGATCAACATAACATGATAATGCTAACTTGGACAGGGCAAATAACAAAGAGGTGACCTCAACAACCGAAATATTCGATCTAGCCTATAAATGAGTTTGATAAGGAGAAGGACTTTGATTAACTTGATTATCTGTTCCCAAAACAATTCAAACAATATATCGCTATCTTGCTCCCCATCTTTAATCGAAGGATCTGATTTCTTCTGTTCAAGAAGAGAAGAATCATCCTCTAGCCAATTGACCAAAACCTCGATGAGAGAAAGCACAATTGGAGTAAGCGAGATATCCGGATGAAGTAAGGATAAAGAAGACAACAAGATATTTAAGGTATAATAATGATATTCCGCTGGAAATACAGTCACTAATACTTCCATTAAATATTCCTGAGCTAACCGATCTTTACAATTAATAATCTGTTCTGTAACATCAGATAAGATCATCTAAATAAAGAAAATAATATGAGTAAGTATAGGGGGTGTACTGATTGATAGATATCGAGTGTGAGATTCTGCAACGAACTAATTCTCACCAAATTAGCACCGACCAAAAACCTCAATTCTTTTCTCTCTAATTCTCTTTTACCTTTATCTCTCAACAAACCTGAATGTTGCAGTCGAACCCAAAGTTTATTCATTTCAGCGAAATTAACGATCAAGAATTGAACGCTATCTCTAACATTACCTTCTTGTTGATTAGAATCTGAATTGGAGGTATTAGGAGAGATGATGGGTAAATGTTCCTTAACGATACTACCAAGATAATGTCTCAAAAATAATCCTCTAATAGGATGTTGAATTCCTCTACTCATCTCCATCATATCATTTAAAATCTCTTTAACCGGTACTAAATCCCCTCCCTCTTCTAATTTCTTCCCAGTAATCGATAGATATGCGCTTCCTATCGTTATCATCAGATATAAACGAGGTATTATATTGCCGGCATATTGAACCAATTCATATAAATCAGAACAATGATGTGTTTTTTGTTCATGACTTTCTTTAATATATTGTCTCATATAACCTAAAGAATCAAACACCGCCATATCTATAAAACATCAACGCCAAAAATTAGCGAGGGGTTACATAATTCGTTATAAGATTTCGGTGTTAAAATTGAGGTTCGTAATTCGGACAGCATTTCAGAACAATGTTTTAATGCTTCCATTAATTTATTATTATCCTTTTAAAACAATGAAAATTGAAGAGGAGGTATACGAGACATCGTTTCATATGATATGTCTGCGCTTTTGTTATTTGTAATTGTTTTTCTAAGATTTTTTTCTCTTCTTGACTGTTCAACACTTCCATTTCATAAAATTAAAATCTTGAAAAATGGCATTTATCGTAAGATATAATTAAATGCTAATAGGGTGTTATTTTTCACTGTAAATCGTGATTCAAAGATGGAGTCGAGGATATATCTTTGAAATAATTAATTCCCCTCCATATTGACGTCATATAAATTCCATATCAGAATATTTTTTTACAAACACCATGAATAATTAATTTACAAACTTATACTTTATTGTAAACCCTATATTTTTGTTGCAAATTTATATCAGTTTAAAAAAGTCAATGCCATAAACCCAAGTTTAACTTTGTTAGACTATGTTACAAAAAAGTCGGATATCCTTATTTTTGACTGTTTTCATTATCTTATTTGATTTTATTAAAATTTAGCAACGAATAATTGTTTATTTTTAGTTTTTACATTTATCAATGTTTTTATAAACATATATAGCTATTATAAAAGCTAATTTTTTATATTCCAAAAAGGGATACGTTACAAAAAAATCCGGAAATTTTATTTTAGTATGAAGTTTTTCCACCCTTTGTATTTAATACTTCACGCACCCATTTAGACATAGAATGAACAAGCTTAGAGGTGATATCAGGTGTCATTCTACTCCATATTGATAGTAATTCCTCTTTAAGTTGTAATTTATTATTAAGCCTTTTCCTTTCAATTCATACTTCATCCTTCCCCAAAGGTGTTTTATAGGGTTTAGATCGAATGATTGTGAAGGCCACTGTAATACATTAATGTTTTTATCATTTAGGAACTTAGTGACAACACAGAAAGTGTGTTTTGAGTCATTATTATACTGAAAAACATATGAATTCAGCCCCATTTCAGTAGCTGAGATCTGTAAATTATTGGTTAAAATGCTTGTATAAAGGTATTTATCCATTATTCCATCAATAAAAACTAGACTACCCACGCCATTATAAGACACACATCCCCAAACCATTGCACTCCCCCACCATACTTAACAGTCAAGTTCAAATGCCTGGAATTTAATGAAGTTTCTGGCTTTTTCCAAACTTTTGTGTTCCCATCTGAGTTATATAGGTTAAATTTGCACTCATAGTCAAATATAACAGTCTCCCAAAAGCTATCCGGCTTGTATAACCAATCAGTTATATCTTCAAGAGTGCGATTTTGTTTTTTTTTCACTCAAAAACGACTTAGAAATGGACTTTGAAGCAATGAAACCATTATCTTTAAGAGTTCTAAAAATAGTTTGATTAGAAACAAGCTTTCAGGTTTCCTCAAAGAATCTCTTGTTTAACTTTGGGACTGAGGTTTTTGGATTGTCTTCCAAAATACCCATCAAATCTGTCTTATTTGTACTTGATATAATGCAAGAACGTTCAGAACCACTCTTTCTTTCATAAGTTCATCGTTTTTTATAACGAGTGATAGCATCTGATACAGTTGACTTTGGCATTTTAAATCTTTACCTAATCTCCCTTAAAAGCCTCCCCTCTTGTCCAAGAGCCATTATCATACCAAAAGTATAGATGTCTACTTGCTTCATTTTTAATAAGGCTAGAATAAAATATATAGAAAAATATGGAAAATTGGTGGCTGAATAGTCCAAGTTTCAAAGTGTCCGGATTTTTTTGTAACGTATCCTTTTTTGAAATGTAAAAAAGTAGCTTTCATAATAGCTATATATGTTTATAAAAACATTGATAAATGTAAAAACGAAAAATAAAAAATTATTCGTTGATAAATTTTAAAAGTAGGGCGTTCCGTGCAAAGAGGCACTCGAATTTTGTTTAATCATTCCTTTAATAATATACTAATAATACCATGACTTTTAAAGTAATTTACATAGACTACAAGCTTTATTTATAAATAATTATATTTTGAATATTATCATGAATAGCTTGGAAAAATTAAAAGATTCAATTTCAGATAAAGAACAGCGGATTTTCATCAAATTTGGCGTAATCCTGAGACACAGTTCTGGGATAATTCATAATGAATTAGTTGAAATAGTTTGAAATAGTGCCCATAAACTAAATACAGCAGAGGTTCCAAAACTGGGGGGGCGAAGTAATTCAAAGGGAGGAGCGAAGAGTTTAACAGAAGCGATAATTTCAAAATAAAACCACTGAAAATATCATTATAATAGTTTCAGCATTGGATAATTTCTTATAAATAATAATTTTTATCTTAAATAAAAGTTCAAAAAATCATAATAATTTCAATATCAAAATAAAGTTAATTTATCCAATCGTTTTTGAATTTGTAATTTTAAAATAATATTTTTAGGAAATGAATATATTTTTAATTAATAACAAGAGAAAATATATTGATAATGAAGATTTCAATGCTGATATTAGTAAAGATAGTAATATTATAAGGAACAAGGTAGAACTACTAAAACAAGAAAATATGATTCCTCTTATTTATTATTAGGATTCACAAATACTATTACAGATGGAATTAAAAAATCAATTTGTTTATTATGTACTAAAGTTTTAGCTGCAGATAGTATGAAACCAGTCAAATTAAAACGACATTTTAATTCTATGCATTCTGAATACACCGGTAAGGATATAGAATTTTTTCAAAGAAAATTAGATGATTTTAATATACAAAAACAATCTATGAAAAAAATGGTTTCTGTTGAATCAAATGCATTGTTAGCATCATATCAGGTTTCTTATAGAATTGCAAAATGCAAAAAACCTCACACAATAGGAGAAACTCTAGTTTTACCAGCAGCTATTGATATAGCTAAAGTATTGTTTGGTGGATCATATACGAGACAGCTGGAACAAATACCACTTTCTGATAATACTGTCAGAAGAAGAATTAATGATATGGCTGAATATCTCAAAGATCAATTAGTTTCTCAACTTCGAACATCATAATTTGCAATACAAGTAGATGAAGCTACCGAAATAGCCAAAGATGCCCATTTAATTGCATATGTCCGATATGTCTCAGAAAATAATATTAGCAGTTTTACGCAAAAAGGTAGGCGAATTTTAATTAATAATAAATATGCAAATTAATATCTAGTGCCAAGATTTATATATAATATTTTCTATAAATTAAGTTTTATTCTTAAAGCATATTTGTTTAAATTACTATTATGGATAACTTACAAAAATTCAAAATTCAATAAGCGATAAAGAACAACGTATATTTATCAAATTTGGAGTAATTCTAGACCACAGTTCGGGAATAATACACAAAGAATTGGTTAAAACGATAGAAGAAAAGGCCTGTAAATATAATACAGTGAAAAATATGGTTTCAAAGTTTAATAAGGGCCAAAATTGCGTTGAAGACACTAGAGGAGGCGATACAAGTAATCATTTAATAAAAGGAAATACAATTGAAAAAATTAAAGAATATCTTGCTCAAAGTAGAGCCTGGTCGTGCCTCGAACTTTCCATGTTAGTAAATTGTAGCAAAGCTACTGTTTATCGGTATTTAACAGAAGACTTACAAATGAAGAAATTATTGAACAAATGGGTTCCTCATTTTCTCACACAGGAACAAAGAGAACATAGAGTATTAGCATTTAGATATAATTTGGAGCAGTTATCAAAAACAAAAAACCCTAATAAACAGAACATTGGCTATAGATGAAACTTAGCTTACTTTATATATGCAACTTCAGCGTGACCAGTCTCGATTTTGGAGAACTAAGGACGAAAGCCCACCACAAATTGCATCACAATCAAACTATCAGAGAATAAGAATGCTTATACTAGCAATGGATTATAATGGTGTTGCATATTGGAAGCTTTGTGCACCTAAAGAGACGATAACTTCAGAAGTATATATAGGCTTTGTTAATGAATTTTTACTAAAATGACTACCTGACAAGAAATTCAAGTATCCTATCGTTTTACAGGATAATGCAAGACCTCATAAATCAAAGCTTTTAATGGATTTTTTTGATGATAAAAAAATCGCACTTGGTATCATCCTCCATATAGTCCAGATATAAGTCCACCTGATTTTAATTGTTTTCTTAAATTAAAGAGGAAGTTAAGAGAAAATCTTTATGACAATTGGGAATAGTTGGAATTACAACTAGAGAGTATTATCCAGGAACTTAATATAAAGGGTCATATGAATGCTATTCCGCAGCTAGCTGAAAGGTGGAGCAATGTAATAAAAGTAGAAGGTTCATATATATAAATTACAAAGTTTCATCTTTTTATATCTCATAATTAATTTTTTGTTTAAACTTTTTCCTTTACCTCTTTGCGTGAAACTGCGTAATATTAAAATGATTATGAATTCTATATTTAGTATTTTAACCTTTTTTCTATAAGAGTAAAAATTGATGCATTTTTTATCACCATATATTAATAGAATCTCAACAAATAATTTTAAATGCACTATGAGATGGATTGTATTTTAACGAGAAAAATATAGATTAGAGAAGCAAAATAGTTTAATTATCAATTTGAAACTGATTTGAAATGATAAGCATCAGTCCTATAAATCAAGCCATTTTCTTCCGCATTCAATATAGCATGTCTAAAAATCAAAAATAAACACACAAGAGATAGGAATTACTCTATATCATGATTCGTGATGCCTTTCACCTTTAATGTCTTAATAATGGTGTCACGATCCGCACCTCTCATAGCATCATACATACTAGATTGCTTACAAATTTGTTCAATAGCTTGTGGAAGGGTATCTTTAGTAATAATTGTACTTGAAGACACATTACTAGCATAAGAACTGGTTTGACCATAGGAGTTCAAAGACTTATATTGCGATTCACCAACCTAATGATAATTTAATCTTTCGGGGTTACAATTTGAGGATCTGGTCTGGTTAATTTTAAATGGGTATACATTACATTAAGGTAATGATATGTTAAGATGTTATGATCAATTATAGGCTTAAAATGTGTTGCCATTAATGATTTCTTATCATTAAAACATTTCAACGAACCAATAACCTCGATATATTTACCAATCCTATGATCAATTTTGAATAATTAATTGATGAGTTACTGTAATGATTTCAGTTTTTGGATCATTGTAGTCTCTCCATCCTGATTGAGCCAGAATTTCACGTCTATAATACCAGTTTCATCTTCTAATTTAATTAGCATAAAAGTAGGTTGATCTTTTAATTCTCTAACAACACCCAAAACCCTAGCCTACAACAAGATGAGTTATAGAAGTTAATGGAAATTTTAAGTGGTGTACTTGAGTTAAATCAAAGTCATCGACTTGACAAGGACTGTTATCATTAAGAAAATTCGCATGAATTAATTGTTTAATGGTACAAGGTCGCAGACTTTGCTTATACCCAGGTTTCTGAATATCAATATATCGATTAATGGAGAAATGGTGAGGTACTTTGTTTTCGAATGTTTCTTCAGTTATAAATCCACCGCCATAACTTGAGCTTCCAAATTGGCCGTAGTTATTCATTTTTGTTTCTGAGATTGAAATTTGGTTTTTTGCTGTGCACAATAAAGAACCTATTTTACACCACTATGACAACTGATTAAATATTTCTGATCAATTAATTATAACTATCATTATGAAAAATAATTTTTATTTAAGATTACATATACACTATATTACAAAAAAGTCGAACATCCTTATTTTTGACTGTTTTCATTATATTAGGTTGTTGATGTCTCAGGTAATTTTATAAGGAAAAGTTAGGATTATCATATCTCAAATGACAAGCTTCTTTTTATAGTAAAAATACACCAACTTACAATCAATTTTATACCTTTTAAGTTTATGCATGTAATGACAAATTATATTATTTTTTACATTTATTAGAATGGATTACGAAAAAATAGTAATTAGAGCCTATATTCGACACTATTGGAAAAGTGGATTAAGTGCGCCAAACAGTGAAAAAAAAGATATTGAAGGCCAAGGTACCATTAGCAATACTAAGGTAATAAGTTGATTCAATCGATTCAATAAAGGTGATATCTGTCTTTTAGATAAACCAAAGTCTGGAGGACCATCTACCATAAACAACGAGGAATTGAGAGAAGTGGTAAACTTAAGGTATAAAATTGATTGTAAGTTGGTGTATTTTTACTATAAAAAGAAGCTTGTCATTTGAGATATGATAATCCTAACTTTTCCTTATAAAATTACCTGAAACATATGCAACAACCTAATATTATTTGTTTTTATTAGGGCGTTCCGAGCAAAGAGGCACTCGAAAAAATTTATATAAAAAATTTACATAAAAGATATAAAGTTGAAAATTAGTTGTTTCTAGATACAAACCTTCTGCATCTATTACACTTCTCCATCTTTCTGGTAACTTCTGGATACCATTCATAAAAATTTTAGCATTAAGCTCATGAATTGCACTTTCTAGCTGAATTTCTAGTTCATGCCAATCATCATAAATGTTTTCCTTTAACTTCCCCTTTAATTGCCCAAAACAATTGAAATCAGGTGGGCTAATATCAGGGCTATAGGGAGGATGATCCCAAATCTGAATATTTTTATCAATAAAATACTGCTTTATAAGATTTGATTTATGCGTCTTAGCATTATCATGTAATACTATAGGTACCTTGAATTTCTTATCAGGTAACCATTTGTCTAATAATTCGATTAGGAAGTTTTTATAGATATCTGAAGTTACAGTCTCTTTAGGAGCACAGAGCTTCCAATAAACAACACATTGAAAATCCATTGCTAATATTAGCATTCTCTTTCTTTCATATTTAGATTGAAGTACAAATTCAGGTGAGTCTTCATTCTTATTTCTCCAAGATCGAATCTGGTCACGTTGGGGTTGCATGTAAAGACATCCAAGTTTCATCTATTGCCAAAGTTCGATTAATTAAGTTATTTTGCCTCGATAAGAGTTACATATTATTTTTACATGCTAACACTCTATGTTCTCTTTTTTTATCCGAGAGAAAATGAGGTATCCATTTACTTGATAATTTTTCATTTGTAAATCTTCTGTTAAATATAGAAATACTGTTGTTTTACTACAATTCACCCGCATGGATAGTTCGAGGAAAAATCATGTTGTAGTTTGGGTCAAAAATTCTTTAATTTTATCTATTACATTTTCTTTTTTCGAGACATCACTTGTATCGCCTCCTCGGCTATCTTCGACCACATTATAGCCTCTCTTAAGCTTAGTAACTACATGTTTGACTGTATTTAGTTTATAGGCACTATTACCAACAGATTCAACTAATTCTTTATGACTTATCCCAGAACTGTGTCCCAGGATTACGCCAAATTTGCTGAAAATCCGCTGTTCTTTATCTGAAATTGAATCTTTTAATTTTTGCAAGCTATTCATGATAACATTCAAAATATGATTATTTATAAATAAAGCTTGTAGTATATATAAATTAATTTAAAAGTCTTGATATTATTAGTATATTATTAAAGGCGTAATTAAATAAAATTTGAGTGTCTCTTTGCTCGGAACGCCCTAATATTAGACTTGTGCCATTAAAAGTCCTTGTTTAGTGTTTATGTTTCTAAGCAGCATTATTATAGTACCTTTTTTAAGCTTCAGATTATGTACAGACATACCTGATGGTGCCTGAGAATTAAGAAACTCAATTGGGAAATTCATATTGTCTTCTTCATTACTTTCTGGTATAGAATCAACAGATAAATACTCGGCTAATGGACCATCAATGAATTTCAAAATTTTGTTATTCATTTTAAATGTATCTTCATTTTTAGGAGATAATATTGCTCTATCAGTATTCTCAATGATATCATTAACATTTATAGATGTACCAAAAACAGTTTCAACTAAGGAGTCATTACATATAAAATCTTCAGGAATTTCTATTGTATCATCTCCAAATCTGTCAATATTTGATATCATACCATTTCCGATTTCAAGAACATAATCACTAATATCTTTTTCCTGTCCCTGTACGCATATTCATTTTTAACTTAACTTCTTTAACATGAGACCATAAAGAATTTGCTTTAACAGTTGATTTTACTATAATATATCTATGAGAATATGGAACAACTGGTAATTTTTGACTAAAATCTCCCGCAAAAAGCATTAATTTACCACCAAATGGCCTGTTATCATTCATGATCACTTTTAATAAAAGATCAACAACTGTAAGTGCAAATCCAATTTTCATACTTACTTCGTCCCAAATTATTACCTTTGCTTTTCTTAAATCCATAACCTGCCTAAAATCTGAAGTGGCACGGAATCTAGATACAGAATTTTCAGTAAGAGGAATTAGCAAAACAAATAGAGAATGATACGTTTTTCCTCCTTCAACTAATGTTGCAGATATACCTGTTGGTGCATATGATAATACATCCATACGCTGAGATTTTAATGAACATGAGATTTTATTGAATAGATGAGTTTTTCTACTTCCAGAAAATCCATTAACAAAAAACATCTATTTATATCAAAAGGATTAAGTACAGCATTCATCACTAAATCATAAACAGTCCTTTGTTCATCATACAATGAAGGAAGTAACCTGTTTAATTTCTGTATTTCTGAATCTATATAATATTCTTCAAAGGTACTATTATTTTCTTGAGGAGTTGGTAGACAAAATTCTTCACAGTTAGTATCATTAATTCTTAAATAATTTTGAATTTCATTTAATGTTTGATTAATTGGATCTTCTACGTTACTATTAATAAAATCTTCAATCATTCCTTCTTTATAGTTCTCCCATAAACCATTGAAATTTAATGGATTTCCAAAAACACATATTAATGCAAAAAGTTGTCTCATTTGAAATTGCAACTTTGTATCTGAAGCATCTCTTAAAGTTTCATCCCAAACACCATCATTTTCGACTAATTTTAGTTCTATAGCCGCATCTTTAAAGCTATCTTTTACTGATAATACAATTCTATTATTAATGGACTTTTTAACTGTTCTCAAATCTTCATATGATTGTGCACCTTTAACATTTAAAAGAAGTAATCTAAGAAAATATTTTTTTATACCAAAATGCTCACTGAGTATATTCTTGGAATTACCTTTTTACCCTTTAAGTTCCTTGGTTTCCAAGTTTCGTCTTTTTTATCGAACACATATTTATAAGGAACTTCTACATAAGTTAATTCTCTAGCTTCTGGTGTTGTTCTATTTAAATTAAACCAAGTAGTCAAAGTCGACTTTTTATTTCCTTCTAAATTTATTACTTGTTCCTCATCCCCTTCAATAAAATAGACAGGTTGTTCATCGGGAAGATGTACTGCCAAAAGAATAATGAAATGAGATTGATCAAACATTTTGTAGCTATTAATTATCCAAATTGCTTCTGTTGCACTGACGTATCTTGTATCTAAATAAGATTTAATCTCATCATGATGAATTTCATTTATATCATATCTTCGTATCTCCATATTTGCAAAATCATGTCCTTTATGTATATATTTATAAATATATCTAACACTTTTAATAGGTGTACAGCACTCAACGTTAATATGACAATTAAACTCTTCTAAAAGCAAAGGATTATATGTTACAACTCATTTATTATCTATTGATTTTCCTCTTACAATATAAATCTCTTGATTTCTTCTTCGTTGATACTTAGGATAACCATTAACATTGACTAATGTTTCTTCTTGAAATTCTTTTAGGAATTTTTTAGAACATGTACCTGAATCATTAATGCAAGGATCTTTTTTTAATCGATTATTTGGGTGGCAGCATGGACTATGTATCATATGTTTTGTTACTTTTTCATATAATGAAGGATATATGTTTTTATCAGGAGTTTCTGCCCAAATAGCTTTATCTATATCTTCACGATCTCTTAACTTATCTTCTTCTTCGAAAATTAAAAGCATATGTATATGTGGTAAACCTCTTTTCTGATATTCTATAGCATATACATATACAGATATTTTACCAAATATTGCATCATTTATAGTTCTTTCTAAATTGTATACTTTAGCTACCAAATCTGACCGATTTTCAACATTGTGTCCGTTTAAATTTTCTTGAATTTCTGCCCATTTAGGATTGCATGTCATTGTAATAAAGAGATCTGGCTTTTCTAATAATCTTACCATTGACATGGCATCTTGATATCTTTCATTCATATTTCTTGGACTGCCTTGAAATATTGAAGGTAATATAAACACTTTTCCAAGTCTTGCTCCTCTATCTCTTACTTCATTTGCTAACTGATCTCTAAGTCCTTTATGAAGCTCTGTACTAAATTTTTCTTGATTCTTCTTAATAAAGCATAGGTTATTTGCTTCCATTTTAGTATAGGAATCAACTATGAACTGTTGAGTAAACTTTCCTCCATATAAATAAGGTGTCCAAATTTCATCAAATATTGCCAAAATATATGAATAATATGCCATATGTGTAATTTTTTGTCTTCTATTATTACTACTTACCAAGAATTTATGCCATCCATCTTGACCATATGGAAAAAGAATTGGATATACCATAGAGTCTAATTTAGAATTCAAAAAATTAATCTGCTGTGTTTCATTAGAATTCTTGTTATACACCTTAATATCTCCATCAAAAGGAGGTTTACTATTTTCATTTTGAAATACAACTGCAATTTCGTTAGTTATAGGTAAATTAAATCTCCTTTGATCATTATTTCTATTTTTAACTATAGATAACAGAAGATTTGGTGCATTATTACCATTATTTATTTCTTGTTCAACTTGATATATCATTTTGTAGCATTTAGTAAGTTCATTTATTTGTATCATCAAGCTTTTTAGGCTTGACATAATTTCTGGGTTACATTTGGAATTATAAGGAATATTCATCCTATGATTAGTTGCTTCATCTGGATCAAGTATATAAAGTTGGGAATATTTTGGAGTGCTTCCATTTTCTGGATATAAGGAAGATAATTTATGTGATATACTTGTCCATTAATTCTATAGCAGAACGGACCATTTCAAATATTGTTCATAGAGTCGAGTTTTGGAGCTCCAAATGAAGCAAATGCTAGGGCACTGTTATAATTTCGAATATTTTCCTTGAAAGTTTTTGATATTTGATCTGTACCGGTCAATAAATTATTTATTATATCAGGAAATTCTGTATTAATGTGAACTTTAACTTTTCCTTTTTACAACAATATGTATATTCGTTTCTTTTTCCTTCTTTAAAATTTTTAGATTTGCAATAGATACATAATTCTGAAATTTTTCCTAAACAATTAAGTTTTGCACTAAATTGATCCCCTTTTTTAATTAATCCATTATAAATCGTTCCATTCATTCTTCTAATAATATTCTGTTGTCTATAATTTGTCACACTTTGGATTCTTAGACTTCTTTCTTCTATCGTCTCATTTGCTCTTGAATAAGCAGTAGAAAGCGCATTTGATTCTCTTCTTAAGTTTGCTTGCTTTTCTGTCTCATTCAACCTTGAGTAAGCCATAGAAATTGCATTTGATGAGATTCTTAAATCAGCTTGCTCTTCCGTCTCAAAAATTCTTGAATAAGTCATTGAAATTGCGTTAGATAATCTTCAAAATTCAGTTTTTTCTTCTGATTCATTCTTTCTAATATTAGACATTAAAATTGCATTAGATGTTCTTCTTATATTCCTTTGTTCTTCTGTCTCATTAGCTCTTGCATTAGCCATTGAAATTGAGTTAGATGCTCTTCTTAAATTTGCCTGGTCATTAGTTTCCTTTTCCCTTTTCTTTTTCTATTTTCTTGCTTCTGAAGTTCTTTTTGATAAATTGGTTTTTCTTTATCGTGGCATTATTATATATATAATTTTAAATATTTTGGGATAAAAAAATAAAAAAAATACCCCCCCCCCCCGGATGATATAATAGTGACTTTTGTTTAATTTTCTTTTAAACAAATTAATATATTTTTTGAACTTTTTTAATTACTTTATATAGTTTTAGATAAAATTCTTTATATTTAATTTTTTTATGAAATAATTCATCTTGTATCTTTTAATAACAAAATTTTATTAATGTTCGTTTTTTAAAATAAATTGAATTTTTTATCAATTCTTCACAAAAACGATCTGAAAAATAAAACAAAGTAAACTACATATTTTCACAGAAAAAGGAAATTAAATCCATAATTTTCAAAATTCCCTCCATTCTAAAGTAATATTGAGAAAGAAATAATATTTGAATATATTATGAATTAATGTATTTTTTTAATTATCTTTTGTTCATTTAAAAATAAAACTTTTGAAATATCCGATTTTTCAATTGCCCTCCCATTCTAAAATAAACATGAACTCTCATTATTTCTGAAATGAAGAAATATAAATTAATCAAAAGATAAATTCCCACTTCCTTTTTTTTCAATGTTTTAAAAAAATACAACTGTTGCTTTGAATTATCCAAAAAAAGAAAAATAAATAAATATAAAATTTTTCAAGTCTAATATTGCTAACATTTAGCTCCAGAAAAATTATCATTATTATATTTTTAATCCATTTTAAATGATTTAATTTTTAATAAACAAAAATAAATTCTTTAAATGCTTTTTAAATTTCAAGTTTTATTATGATTTTGGTTTAAATTTTTTTGAGAATAATAGTTTAATAAACAAATAAAATAATTAATATTTTAAGATCTAATATAGCCTATGTCACCCGCAGAAAAATTCTCTATAGAAAGGTGCTATTTTTATGCTCCTATCTTTAATTCTCTTAGCGTGAATCCCGATTACACACACAAATTATCGATTTTGGTAATATAGATAGGTTCTTAAATTATTTATTTATAATATGGGACAAAATTTTCGAAAGATGTTTCTATTCTTTTTGAAAAATAAAAACAAATAAATTTAAAGATGAT